>APFE030336555.1:0-11192 GCA_000404065.3 Pinus taeda
AAGACCCTGGATTGTGTCTGTTGTAATCCAGGCGTGATTCTTGATACATGACTCATTCACTGGATGGCTGCGACCATACTTGAGTCAATTCATTGATCCTAACCAGATGGCTGCGTCCATACTACGGATCTAGATTATCATGTACTCTCTTATGGATGGCTGAGACCATACCACGTACATCATGTATTTGAGCTATCAATTGTATCTCTCAATGCAGATTCTCGCGGTAGCTATATGTGTTCTTGTAAAGCATTTCACCCCTCTCTCTCTCTCGGGCCTCATGCTTTAGGGGGCATCTGTTACACAGTAATTTGTCACCATTGGTCACCGTCCCTGTTCCCCCTGTTTTCGTACATTGGAGGATACATTCCGGGACCTGTGAGCAGTGACATAGCCTAAAAACACTTGCATTATGTTCCCCTGAGTATGTACTTCATGTTCCCTGAAGACACCTTCTACAAATTATCCCTGAAAAGTGCCCTTTTTCCATTGGCGCAGGTACGCAGTGTCTTATCCACACCAATCACTGAGATCCTCAAAAGGGGGCGCACCCATTGGCGCTCTGTCCTAGAGCAACACTCGCGCCAACTAAATTTAGTAATGATTTTTAGCAAACGCGCACCCATATGTTTTTTCCTTTCAGATAGTCAAGTCTTTTGAGGGAAAAATCCATATGATAGAGGTCGAGAGTCATCATCTATCCTTGAAAACTATCCTCAGTAGCTTTTCGGAGATAATGCCGATCCACAATGGGCGTCCTGGTACATTGAATCTTCCTCCCTTCTCATACATAGCTGTTCGCCCAGCCAGAGAATAGGTTCAACGTCAGAACCTTGGTTGTATCTTTCTCTGCCTATTATTCATTAATAGATGACTATTGTTATGGTTCCATTATCATTTGTCTTATAATGGTTAATGTGAATTACATCCTTTCTGACTGATGTATAGTTGCTTTTACTAGATTTCACGCTTGTGTTTGTTCTCTCTTTGCATGTGCAGGTGTCCATCCGCGAGGATAGTGGAGGATTGTGACTGACCAGAGCGAAGGAGTGAGAGCGGCATCTATTCATCAAACAAATAGCGTTGGAATCCAAGTAGGTGTCCATTACCCACTTTGTAATTGCAATTAGGAACTTGCAGAGTAGCATTGATTGATTGTTGCTAGACCCATTTTGGGCTAGTGAGATCGCCTCTGTCCGTAGAGGAGATTTACCTGTTCAACAAGAATTTTCACCTTTCTCAATTAATATTGATTAATTACCCAATTTTTCTAAGTTTAGACTTAGGAAATATTTAAAAATTGGTTAATAATCTAATTAAGACACTTCTAAGTGGAATTTCCATAAACGATTTATGGGTTTTGGAGAACACTTGTGTTTTAGTTGTTGAAATATGTAACTAGGTTCGGTCTTCATAATGACATGTAATCATGATTTTATGTATTTAATGAAAAAAGAAAAATAAATTTATTATTGTTATTCTTGAGGCATGGATTTCATGCTCAAAAAAAAATATTTTTAGGTCAAGCACCCATTGAATGCTTCTAGGTTTGTCATAAAGTCGATTGAGTTATTGTCATGTATTGAAGACCATTTGGGCATGTTACATATTGTAAAGAAAATTTATTTGAGTCAAAATAGAGTCAAAAGACCCTCCAAGACCTCGTCATGGCACAAATATCAAGTCAACCTACATGAAGGGGTAACTCAACATAAAGAGAGCAATTTGTACCCCTCACAAGCCCATAAATAAGAAGGAACTTAACCTCATTTGGAAACTCACTCAAGAAAGTTCGATCTCCTAAAGATAGAAGTTGGAAAAGGACAAAGAAGAAGAAGATCTAGATTGAAGTTTTTGGGCCTCTCCCTCTCTCTCTCTCTCTCTCTCTCTCTTTCGTTAGGTTTTCTATTGTTTCAAAGCTAGACAAAATTCTGAAGCTGCATTGAAGTTGCAAGGTCGAAATTGTGAAACTGCAACGTCGAAGTTGTTAAGTTGCCTCTAGATCGAAGTTGTGACGTTGTTAGGTCAAAGTCGCTGACTTTGCATCAGGTAAAAGCTCAGAAGCTGCTAGGTCGAAGTTGTTGAAGCCGCTAGGTCAAGTTGCAGAAATAGTTGTTGGGGTGGAAGTTGCTATGGAAGTCGTTGGAAGGTCGAAGTTTGTTGTTGGAAGTTGTGGAAGGAAAGCTCATCAAGGAGGAGGAAGGATGACTTGGTCTTGGAGGATCTTGGTAAAGGGTCATAGGTCTTGGAATTTTTCAATTGAAGTTCTATAAGAAGAGAAGAATCTTGGTGGGTTTTCCTCTCAGCCAGAGAAGTTTTGGCCTTGGCTGATCACCTATATCTTGTGTCCTATTGTCTTATTGTTCTTTATGATTTGGTAGTTATTTGATGATAGAGAACACTAATAATAATAAATCAAAGAAGAAGTTAATCAAGTAAAGTAAAAATACATCACAAGCAGCAATCAAAGTAAGAGAAATCACTTACACTTGTTGCCCCCTAGATTTCTCAACATTAGGCTCTCAACAATGTTTCGAGACTAGAACACCTTCGATGCTATAAAAACTAACAACACCAAATTTGGTCAAACACTAGGGGAAAACCCCATAAGGGGGAAAGCCCTTTCAAATTCTTCTTCTTATTAGATTGTCATAAAATGTTCACCAAAGAGAGTATAATGATCAAATTCACCAATCAAGAGTTCAACAACTTTGACTTTCAACAAACCAGTATCCAAAAATCCAAGGGATGAGCCCAAAAATCAAATCTAGTCAAATGTGGTCAAATTGTCAAATCTGGTCAAAGTCAACCGCAGTGAAAGATGCCCTAACTAGTCCTCAAGTCAAAGATCCATAGCCCTTCAAAGGCCTCGATCAAGCTACCATTCAATGCGGCCTTCGAAGTTGTAATGTCCCTTCCTAAATAATTTTGGAACAAGATTTAATTTTGTATTATGGGGCCAATTTTGGAGTTAGTGGACCCCAATTGATGCTATTAGGAGATTAGACTAGGGGAAGATGTTTTGTTTTAAAGTTGAATTACACATGGGGGCCACCTTCACTAGGGAACTACACACACCCTAGTTCGATATGCATAGAGGGGAGATAACTTTTGCATGGTGTTGGTTAAGTGGGACCCATGATGGAGGACGAAATGGAGGGAAAATTCCCCACGAAAGCTATATAAGGAGGGCATCTCTCCTCTTCTCATTCATTTATCAGTGTATATCGATTTCTCTTGGTTGCCGAGCTATTTAGACGAGTCATTGGCTATTTAGCACGAGTTCTTTAGGTGAAGAGCTCATCCTTTCTTCAGGGGACTTCGAATGACATCCTAGGAAGGTTTCCTTCATTTCTTCAGGAGGAGATTCACATTGTGATTTCCAGTAGTAGCATTTCCTTCCAGGTGGTGCGTGTATTTCTGGAGGACGCAGTGAGAGAGGAGACCGAATTGTTTGTGGAGTTGAGTAGTGGAGTTTTGTTGTGAGATTTTCTGGAGGAGAGGCTAAGGAGGATTGTCAGCCTTTGGGGGAGTTTGGGAGCTGATTGAGCTTTAGGCTTGGCAACGTGACTTTCGCACTACCCAGGTCATCGCAAAGGCAATGTTTAGGGAGCTCATTTGGTGGGTAGAATATCAACCCTTGGGCTTGAGCTTTTACGTGGAGGAGCCATTCAGGGTGAAGTTTTCTTACTTTCCAAAGCTGGGAGGAAGACTTTGTGGCCATTTCTTGTAGGCCATTTTGCTAGAGCTGCGTGGAGGGCATAGAGGAGGTCGAATTTGGGTGGTTGGTTCCAGGCCAAACCCTTTTTGGGTTTTTCTGGATTTTGGCCAAGGAGTTTGTGGTTGAAGTTTCATCTTTTTCTGAGCACCAGAGGTGGGATTTATTGTAGCTCCTTTCCATCCAGCAGTTGTCGTAACTAGGAGACAGCGCAGAGCTTTATAGGAGCAGTTGCTTTCTAGCATTTGGGATTACTGTCAACACATGGGTTCTATCTAGCTTGCTCTTGAGGCAAGCCCAGGTGCCCTTTCCACAGTATTGTACATTGCTCCATTAATAAATAAAATGGCTCAGTTGGTTCCCATTTCTGTTGTGTATTGAATATTTGCTGATATCACTATTTGTTTAAGTTTGAAACATTATAGTGCTATCAGAGCTTAAGAGTTTGGTGCAACCGTGGGGAAACTTTTCTATGAGTGAAGAAGACCAGTAGAATATCACTTATAGAACGCAGACATACTGGAGCAGGGAAAGGGAGTTCGAGACTACTCTAGACATGAAGGATCATGTGAAGACTGCAGTCGCAGAAGATATAGGTGAGCCCAAGAGCAGGGAGGAGATGGATTTTGATAGCCTCTTGAAGGCTTTGAGTGATTTGGCAAAGAGGCAGAAGGAGATGTTCGATGAGATCAAAATGTAGAACCGGGAGCGAAGCGCTTACCAAGAGTTTGTAGTTCAAGAGACTTCTAGAGCCTCTCAACAGTTCGATCATCCTTCTTCTGCTACACAGTGGCCATCCTCGAGTGAGCCAACTTGAGCTACTTTACCCTCTTTTATACCTTTGGTGCAGGAAGATACTAGTGGAGGTGAGAATTCATCATTGATGGGGGAGCATTTCCGAGAATGGAAATCCATGGGGGCAGACTTTAGAGAGGCTCTGACCTCCAGAGACTTTTGCAAGCTCAAGAAAAACAAGAAAGGGAAAGGCTATGGTACTCAGAACTATGAGCTACATCGTTCAGTTGGGAAAATATATTTCCCTACATATGATGGCACTTCCAAGTACACGGTACGTGCTTGGGTGGAGAAGTTGGACACATACTTCCAACTGAATCGAATGACAGAAGCATAAGCCATCAAGATGGCCACATTGCACCTAGAGGGGGAGGCACAGGATTGGTGGTTTCATGGGTTTTCGACTCTAGGACATGCTAGTGTGACCTCCTATGACGAGTTCACACGAAGAGTAGTGGAGCGCTTTGGTCAGAAGGATTTAGAGGCTCACTTCAGGGACCTGACCCAGCTCTGATAGACAAGGCATCCAGAGCATTATATCTTGGAGTTTTTAAGGGTCTCAGTCATGGTGCCTGATTTTTCAAATATGAGGAGAGTATACACATTTGAGGAGGGATTGACAGAGCCATTGCAAGGACTGGTGAAGTCTCACAAACCATCGACTCTTCTAGAGGCAATTTCTTGCACTCGGGATTTGCAGGGGGGCATTCCCAAGGCTCGAGATCCATTTCCTACATGCACTCCCTACCCATAGAAGGGAAGTGACACTCGAGCACCCACAGCGCAGAGATCAGCCCAAGGGCATGGTCAGTTGGATGACGAGATAAGGAGAGACCTCAGGAGGAAGAAGTTATGGTTTACATGTCGTGAGCCTTAGGCACCTGGTCATCGGTGCACAACAGGCAAGGCCCATTACATCGAAGTCTTCTCAGATAGTGATCAGGAGGATGAGGAGGAGTTGGAGTTTGGTGGAAAAGACAGCAAGGAAAGGACCACCACCACCACCACCTCAGGGAGGAGCCTCCTTCGTACTAACAAGGGGAGTGCTAGCTTCCTTGTGCAGGATTCCCAAATTCCTGACTTTGAGGATCAGAGGTACGGTGCAGGGGCAATGTGTCTCAGTCTTGGTAGATAGTGGGGCCACCCACAATTTTATTGATGCTAAGATGGTCTAGAGGAGGGGCATCACCACTACAGAGTTTGAGGGGTTTTCAGTCCTAATAACAGGGGACAAGACTATGTAGTGTACTCAATATGTTCTCGCTCTAACAATGACTATGGGGAACTATTTGATAGCAAACCACTTTTTCGTGGTGGATGTATCGAACACCAATGTGGTGTTTGGTGTCCAATGGTTTTATTCCCTTGGTCAGGTTACCACTGATTAGAAACAATTGGTGATGGAGTTTATTGGGCTTGATGGCAAGCCAGTGGTTCTTAGGGACATGAATTCGTACCCCCCTTGGACAGTTTTGGCTCATCAAAAGGAGGCCGATTTGAGGCACAGAGACATAGCATGGGCAGTAGAGCTAAGGATTTCAGAGGTTAGAGGGAAGACCACACCACCACATCTGGACATACAAGCAGTACTGTATAAATATCTAGTAGTTTTTGGAGATATACGACCGAGGCGACCACCTGACAGAGGATTTGAGAACACTATAGAGTTGGAGCTCGGCGTGCAGGCGGTCATCACTACACCCTATATGCATCTCAAAGCCTATAAGGATGAGATTAGAAGATCCATCCAGGAGTTGTTGGCATTGGGTCACATCAGACCGAGTTCTAGTTCATTTGCTTCCTCGGTTGTGCTGGTGAAGAAGGACACGACTCTTCGCATGTGTATTGACTACAGGGCCCTCAATAAGAAGACGTTGAAGAATAGGTATCCCATTCCATGCATTGATGAGTTGATGGACAAGCTTAGAGGGGCCAAGTACTTCTCTAAGATAGATCTACGATCAAGGTATCATCAAATTCGAGTGAGAGAGCAGGACATTCTGAAGATAGCCTTTAGGTGTCATTATGGGCATTTCGAGTTCTTGGTCATGCCTTTTGGGTTGACCAATGCACTGGCTACTTTTCAGTCGTGTATGAACCATGTGTTCCGAGGCCAGCTAAGGAGGTTTGTACTAGTATTCTTTGATGAGATCCTGATCTATCGCAGGACATGGGAGGAGCACCTGCATCACTTGCAGACAGTCTTGTGAGCAACAGTTCTACGCGAAGTTGTCTAAGTGTGAGTTTGGATTAACAGAGATGCTTTACTTGGGACACATCATCAGTGCAAATGGGGTCAAGGCACATGAGGAGAAGATTCGGGCTATTCGAGATTGGCCAGAGCCTCGACATGTGACAGCTTTTAGAGGATTTTTGGGCATTTCTACTTATTATCGAAAGTTCGTGAAAGGCTTCTCACAGTTGGTAGCACCCCTTATTGATATGATTAACAAAAGGGGCCTTTTCTTGGACCGAGGGAGCTCAGACAGTGTTTGAACGCCTCAAGGAGGTGATGAGTTGTTGTTCGGTTTTAGCACTCCTAAATTTTTCTCAACCTTTCACATTGGAGTGCGATGCATCAAGTGTAGGGATTGGGGCAGTCTTGTCCCAATATGGGCACCCCATTGCTTTTGAGAGTAGGAAGCTTCTACCTCATGAGATGTCGTATTCCATTTACGACAAGGAGATGTTGGCCATAATGCATGCATTGGCCAAATTTAGACAGTATTTGGTGGGGAATCAATTTTGGGTGAAGACAGACCACAACAATGACAGACAGCGGAGATGACTCAGCAAAGTTTAGGCCTATGATTTTTATATGAGTATGTGCAGGGAAAGCACGATGTGGTGGAAGATGCACTATCCAGGAGACCAGTCGATCTTTCACTCATGAGCATCTGTAATGACTGGAAGGCCTATTTACTAGTAAAGTACTCCAAGGATCATTAGGCGTGCGACATCTTGGAGGGTAGCTATGCATATGAGTGCTATAGGGTGATGGATGAGGTCATTTATTATAAGGGGTGCATATTTTTGGTTTTAGGATCACAGTTGAGGGAGTGCGTCCTTCGAGCAACTCATGGTTCTCCTTTGTCTGGGCACCAGGGATTTAGGAAGACATATATGACAGTGAGAGAGTGCTTCACTTGGAAGGGTCTTAAGGGAGATGTATTGAGGCATGTATAGGAGTGTGAAGCTCGCCAGAGGAATAAGGGAGAGTTGACCCATCCAGCAGGATCGTTGCAGCATCTTCCCATCCCCGAGGGGAAATGGGAGAGCATCCCTATGGACTTCATTACTAGACTTCCCTCAGTATAAGGGAATGATTGTATTTTTGTAGTAGTCGATCGGTTGACCAAGTTTGCATATTTCTTTGTCGTACTGTTAAGTTGTGGTATGTTCTATGCTTAGTGTAATTTACTTCAATTTCTTCTTATTAGCCACTGATTAGCAATCACATTAACATACAATAAAATACAGATAGAACATTAATAGATCGACAGAAAACAAGCCAAGAAAAGAGACACCAAATGTGGCAGCTATCCAGGCACACACCCCAATGCGAGGAAACCCTTTGATCAATTCTTCTATAATCTTCAATAATTCAACAGAGAAAGAAATAGTACAATTGTACAGATCTGTAATTTTATGACAGCAATAATAAAAACCCTAACCATCACTTGCCAAGTAGATCAAATGGTCCACAAATGACCTTGAGTGAACCTTGGTCAACCCGTCCTTCAACAACAATGAAGGCCAGCCCAAAACATCCCAAAAGAAATGGTCAAAACAGGTCAACATATTGGCAGCCCTGCAGTCAGCCCTAACTAGTCAGCGTTGGTCACTTCGAGAGTCAAATCAGGTCCACAGATGGTAGATTAGAGTTGCAGCTTGCTTGGGGGAGACTCCCCACACTAGGCCATAGTCAAAATACCTCCCTCACTAGTCAATGTAGTCATCCCTTACTTGCTGCACCTAGGTCAAACATAGTCAACGCTAGAGGAGACCTATGTCCTCGTTCTTGCGGCATCTTCCTTGGTTCCTTGCTACGTCCTTCTCCCACGTGAGAGTTCCTCCTTGTTAACCCAATCAAGTAAGGAGAGAGAGAGAGACAAGAATATAAGATGAGATGAGATGATGGAATAATGCCTCAACCTCACTTGTATTTATATGAAATGCTGAGCATGTGTGCCACACATTTAGCTGTTGGCCAACCTTAACAATTTTTCAAGTAAATACAAATAAATTCATATCTCCATAAATACTTGATGGAATCGGATGATCGTTAGATCAATCCTACACCTTTCGATGAGAGGAATCCAAGAAAAATATCAACAAACGGATGATTGTTGATCTAGATTGTCATTAATAGCAATATGAAGCCGAGGAGCTATCAAAGCAGAGCTATCAAAGTAGAGAAGAGAAGCAAGTGTAAGAGCCAAAGATTGAGGCGGAGACACATGGAGCCATATCAGGAGTATCACGTGTAATATATGCCCAAGAAGAACCGAAAGGAAGAATTCATCAAAAGAAGCAAAGAGGAACATATCAGAGCAGAGAATATGGAAGTTGTCAAACCAGGAGCATTATATTGGAGCCGAGGTAAGGAGGAGGGTCATGGAGTCATATTGGATAGCATTAAGAGATGAACAGCGGAGATGAGTTTTCTTTCTAGAGGAAAAGGAATTCCGAGGAGTAGAGCTATCGGAAGCCAAAGGAAAATTATCGGAAGTATCGCATATGCCAAGAGTAAGAGTCATAACGGAGGAGTAGAGCTATCAGAAGCCAAAGGAAAAATTATCGGAAGTATCGCATATGCCAAGAGTAAGAGTCATAATGGAGGACTTAATAGTTAATCTTGAGGTTAAACAATTAAGCGCTTTATTTAAGTGATTGATTAATGCACGTGGTTATATTCCAAAAAGTGGGTTTGTAATAGTGGCAGTGGTTTTTGAGCGGATGAAAAATGGTAAGTGGTATTTAGAGGAGAGCGCTTTATTCCATTCAATGGTTGACACATAGCAACTAGAGGAGAGAGAAAAACCGCTCATTTTGGGCGGGTAACTCTCGTGCAAGTAGTCCACCCGAACTGCATGTAGGCCATTGGATCTAGCACGGGTTGATCGATGGCAAAGGATCAACGGATGGTTTTGGGTTGATCGGGTTAAGTCGGGACCGTTAGATATGGAGAGAAGAGATCTACAATGCAACAAGCTTCCAATGGATTGTGTTGATCGGACCGAGTGTTGATCGTAAGATCTAATACAGAAGAAATTGACGATGCAAAATGAGGACTCCTATTATATCACGCCCTAAAACTCTGATTGCGATAATACCGCGGACCCACTGCTCCATTGTAATACGCCCTATTGTAATATCGCATCCATCGCGTCTGAAGATATGTATCGCAAGTTATAAAGGGATGGCACACTATAAACTGCAATTGCGATATTATTGTGGACCCAATGGATTCATTAGAAACAGTTTATAATCTTATCGCATCCAGCAGGGGAATTGGCTATCGGCCATCGGCTATACTATGGACACGACTTATAAAGACCTCCAGAATGTTGCGATTGCGATTGTGGATTTAAAGGAATAACTCTGATTCTTCATGAATGTTGTGATTGTCGTAAAGAATAAGTCTATTGTTTGAATAATAATAAAGATAGCCTCTCTTCCTAATTAACGTTTCTTGTGATTATTGATGAATTCTAAGAGATAGAGGAGGCCGAAGAGTGAGTGCAGAGGAAGCTGAAAGATCAAGCGAGCATTGAGGAAGTCGAAGCTCAAGCAAGCAAGGAGGAAGCCAAAGGTTAGGCATATCAGGCATATAAAACAGAGAACAAACAAAGTTTAGAGTTGTTGGCGAACTGTAAGAAACAAAGGAAGCCGAAGTTCTAGCAGAAGTGGAAGGAACATGAGGATAGAAGTAAGTCATAGGTCCAGCGAGCTTGGGAGCAGAGAATTATAACCAAACAGATCTAGACAGTTACAGTAGAGGGTTTGAGCCCTTGAGATTGGTGCCTCAGAACTGAAAGGATTGGTGTCCTGGGAGTGCTCCTAAATTCAAGGTTGGTGCCTTGACAAGACAGAGTTGGTGCTCTGGAGGTTGGAGCCTCACAAAGAGTCCAATTTGGTGCTTGGCAACTGATTGAAACCATATATATATCTATATATATAATATTATATATATATAATATTATATTATATAGTATTATTATATATAATATATATATATTATATATATATATATTATATAGATATATATATATTATATTTGGTACTTGATTTATTGCAAATATCACAAAAAGCATCTATTCCTGTTATCTATTTTTGTGTTCCAAATCTAAATGTTTTTCACTGAGAAAAATAATAATTGAAAAGAAATATTGATTCACCCCCCCTCAGTGTTTCCAACAATTGGTATCAAAGCGGGCTTCTTTTATATTAGCCTAACAGCTTGAAGAAGGATTCTTAGTCATGATGAGAAATCAAGAAGTGTCAAGAAGAACTCCTTTATTCGATGGCACAAATTTTGGTTTCTGGAAAAAGAGAATGTCCTACTACTTAATGTCCCTTGGACCTTGAAGTTTGGCATCCGGTCTTAAGTACATAGCTCCTTCCACTCTTCCAACAGATCAAGACAAGAGTACGTTGCAAATGCAAAAGCCTTAAA
>APFE030336566.1:0-11769 GCA_000404065.3 Pinus taeda
AAATTGCTCCATCTGTAATATCCATGTTGCGGGATCCTTGCCATCAAACTTCCTCATATCGATTTTTGGAATATGGTGGGTCTTCGATCGAACATTAGAGTCTATGGAATCATGATGAACATTTCTTTTGTTCTCATCATGAGTTTCCATTACTACCCTTTCACCCTTAGTGACCCTTTCTTGTAGCAACTTATTCATATTTATCTTCAATTCTTCCATGTCTGTCTTCAAATCTATCTTCAGATCATCCATCTTAGCTTCCACGTCATTCATCTTAGCTTCTACACCTTTTTGTGCAAGTGACACTTGTTGCACTTGGTCTCGTAATTTTGATATATCATGTTGCATTTCTTCCTCTTCTTCATGAGTCATGCTAGAGCTTTCAGGTCGCCTACTAGGTGTTTCCATTTTCTTTCTTCGGGGCATCAATTACTAATAATAATGCTTCACTATGCCCTTTGAATTCCTTCAAAATAATTTTTAAAACCAAGCTTAAGCAAATATTTAAAAAATAAAACACACCATTTTTCACTTTGTAGGAGCTCGATATTACCTCTGATGTATCTCTGTAATTTCGGATCATCCAGTTCTGAGATTACGACCTGTGGTAGCCCTCTGTGTCCTCTTTCCAATGCCACCAGTCTGACCCCAATGGGATTCTCCAATGAATATTTATGCCAAATATCCCACAGTGAAATGATTATAGACTAATTGAGTAGAGAAAACTTGTACGACATGCCACATGTCCTTGTTTTGACCTTTGGCTCTGAAAACTATATACAAGAAACTACAGTCCGTCCTCTTTCTGTACCTTCTTACGAAATTTCAATCTGATGCTCAGAGAGAAATTTATGAAGATTTTCCCCAGGTCACCTGTTTTGAACATAATTGAGGATTCTGTTTGGAGCAGTGAAACCCCAGAATCCAAAGCTCTGATACCAAATGTTATGAAACCAGCTCAAGAAAAGATAGAAAACATAGATCAACGCCTTAGAATTCAGCCTCTTCGAGGGGGAAACCTCCTTTACATTACATAAATGAACAATTCTTGGATGATTCAAATGACAAAACCTCCGTTCTATATATAGGAGTCTAAGGAGTCACAATATAACCCAGCCGACCTAACAATAATAATATAAAGCCACAAAAATAACAATAGAAGGATTCTATGGGGCACAGTAATAACAATATGAGGACAATAGGGGCACAACAATATTAATAAGGGGTACAACTACAATAGTAATGGGGTAATCACTAGTATTATAGGAACCCAACATATTCATTATTCATTTTTTCAAAACTTTTCATATTTTCATTTTCATTTTCGTAACTGTGCATAGCACTTATTCATTTCAAAGGTGGAAGAGGGATCTAGACTTATTGAGAGAAAAAGAGGTTGTTCCTTTAGATAAGTAGTGTATATATAACTCTGATGTGCTTGTTAAGGTTTTCACCCTCACCTTACTCTGCTTGACTGAGTTGACAAGGATTAACCCAAAAACAACTGAATAAAGTAGGTGGCACTAGTTAGCGTGCAAACATTGTGTTTTAACCAAGGTTCACTTCGAACAGTATGTATTTTCCATTGATGTATCATGGAATGAAGACAACATGTTATTCATACAGAGGCAGGATGACAGATAACCAAGTATTGATAACTGCATAAGTCCTCTTGTACTTGACCCAACTTGTTTCAAGAGTCGCACATGGTTTCATGTGAAACTAACCTAAGGAAGTAAACAACAAAACAAAGAAAAAGTAGAATTAAATGCATAAGAAAAGTGATTAAGAAAACAAGTGAGAAAGAAAACAAACATGCAAAGTAAGAAGCAAACATGCATGCAAGCACACAAACCAAAAGAAAACACTACTCATACTCCTAAGCTAACGGTGCATGGGTCTACTCACATGAACTAATACTTCCAATGTAGCCACCAGTGCATTGGTCGACCCATGTTGGTGAAGGCATGGTTTGCGAACAACAAAGTAACTGTGTGAACCAACAAACAAGAAAGATATAAAAATGAAGACAAACACACTCTGAGTTTAAATGTGTCCACAGAACATAACTGAGTGCAAGCGCATGACATGTGATCCGTGGACTTACCATGATTTTTTGCGACATGTAGGAATATACAAGGTAAGTTCCTCAGACAGAACACCAAAGGACACCGCTCACAAATAGATCATAGATCAATACACCAGTATTCTTGATGTGGTTAAAACCCTCAAAGAGCGAAATAGTCCACGGTCTGAGCCAACGCAGCCACTTCAGGCAATTTATTAATAAAAGAATGATAATTTGCATAAGCTTATCTCATGAACGATTACCCTACAAATGACCCTCCATGCTCTTTAAAAAGAGATCATGGACCAATCTGGTGTTAAGCCATGGACCAAGTGTCGGTAATACCGAGGAGAGAATGAATCATCGGATCACTACACATCATGACTGTCAGATTGTAAGTTACAAAAGTACATAGTAAAGAAACACTTTTTACCTAACTCTACACTAGACCAAGTTATACTTAACTATTTCCTATGTGTCGTAATATCCTAACATCCCCCCTTAAGAACAACTTGGGATAGGATTGAAGGATGTACAAATATGACACAATAGGAGAAGGAAGGAGGCATTAGAGCCTATACCCCCTTAGTGACAACTTCCTGAACTCCAACTATAAATCGAAGTTTAGTAAACTTCGCCTCTGTGAGAGCCTTTGTAAAGATGTCTGCAACTATCATCTATTAAACAATATTGCACTTCAAGAACATGGTCATGAATGAGCTTTATGATGAATTGCGTGTGTAGTTCAATGTATTTTTTGTGTTGATGTTGGACTGGATCTTTGCATAGTTAAATGGAATTTTTATTATCACACCAAAGTGTAGACGGATGTTGTTGCTGAAAGACAAACTCTTACAGGATCTAACAAAGCCAGAGGGCTCCCTTACTAGCTTCTACGACACCACGATACTCTACTTCTACTAAAGAAAGAGAAATGGCACTTTGTTTCTTGCAAGCCCATGTAAAAGGTCTTGAACCAAGAGTGAACACATAACTTACAGTAGACTTCTAATCATCAGGGTCACTAGCCCAATCAGAATCAATGAAACCAACCAATAGAGGAGATGCTTCTGCATTATAATGAATCCTAAACTGAACTATACCTCGAACATAATGAAGTATTCTTTTAGTTGCTTTCCAATGACTTTCATGTGGGTTTTGCATAAACTGAGCAATAAGGCCAACAACAAAGGAAAGGTCAGGACGAGTATGGGTCAGATACAAAATTTTTCCTACAAGTTGATGGTATAAGGCAGCATCAACTTTAGGGGAAGTACAAGTGACTCAAAGTTTGGCTCCAGACTGAAAGGGAGAAGGGGTTGGCTTATAGTCTTCCATGTGAAAATGGCATAGAAGATCACATGCATAGTTGGACTGGGAAAGGGAAATACCTTCCTTGGATTGAAAGACTTGAAGACCAAGAAAATAATGCAAGTGTCCTAAGTTTATCATTTCAAACTTCTTTTTAAGGCTATACTTCACATGGTTTATAAGGTTGGGATCACTACCATTAAGGATAAGATCATCAACATAAAGAACAAGAATGATAAGATACTTTCCCACTTTCTTGGTGTAGACAATATTATCAGAATGACACCTAGAAAAGCCAGTTTCTAAAAGAAAGATTTCCATTTTGGCATACCAACCTCGAGGGACTTGCTTGAGACCGTAAAGGGATTTCTTAAGCTGACATACAAGGCTGGAGTCGTTTGTATAAATCCAGTAGGTTGTTCCATATAGGTTTCTTCATGCAAGCCCCCATGCAAGAAGGCAAATTTAACATCCATATGATAGACTCCCCATTTGAAAGAGGCAGAAAGGGAAAGAACAAGGCAGATAGATTTAATTTTGGAAACAAGGGAGAAGGTTTCAGTATAGTCAATGACTTCAACTTATGAAAAACCCTTAACAACAAGACGAGCTTTATGTTTATCAAACTTTCCATCTGGTCCATACTTGGTTCTGTAAACCTAGTTTCATCTAACAAGTTTTCGTCCCTTTGGAAGAGGAATAAGGTCCCATGAATCATTTGCCAATAATAAATGACATTCTTGATTCATAGCTACGTCCCAATCTGGATGGCCTGAAGCTTACACAAAGGTGTCGGGATTATAATTCATTGAAGCTTGAGCCAGTAAAGAAGAGGCTATATCGAACTGAGAACATGTATGTCGTTGATCTGTAGGATCACCGACAAGAGCACCTGCTGCATCCCGAGTAGCATGGACCCATTTTGGAAGTTGAGGAGCTAAAGGAGGATCCTAAGAAGGTAGGGGACGATTTTTCATCCTCACTGTCATCATCTAAAGAAGAAACATTTTTAGAAGTAGAAGGGAAGGTGGCACATTCGTTGAGATAGGCTTGTATGCCGATATATTTTTAGCAAACTTTACATCTCTTCTAATGATAAAATTTTTGAACTTAAGTGGAATAAGTCTATATCCTTTGACATATTCAGAATATCCAACAAAAATACATTTTTCACTGCTAGGTTCTAAATATTTATGTTTCTCATCTAGGATATGGGCCCATGCTTCATTTCCAAAAACACGAAAGTGACTTACATCTAGTTTAATTGAGCTCCATGCTTCTTCTGGATTGATATCCTTTAAAACCTTAGTAGGAGTGTGATTTACTACGTAATTTTCACATTTAATTGCTTCTGCCCAAAAATTAAGACTAAGTCCTTTAGATTGAAGCATACAATTAGCCATTTCCTTTAAGGTGTGATTCTTCCTTTCAGTTACACCATTTTTTTGTGGAGTATATGAAACAATATGTTGCATTTGAATTCCATTCTCAGTGCAAAAGTTAATGAATTTGGTGTTAACATATTCTCTGTCATTATCAGATCTTAGCTTAAGAATTTGATGTCCAAATCTTTTTTCAACAAATGCCTTAAAGGCCAAGAACATGTTAAATACTTCACCTCTTGAGTTTTAAGAAGTATACCTAAGTGCGTCTAGAGAAATCATCAATGAAAGTTAAGAAATACTTGTATCCAAAAAATGAAACAACTGGAAGTGGACCACATAAATCACTATGCACAAGCTGTAAAGGGGCTGAGGAGTTCCAAGAGGCACATTTTTCAAAACTATCCCAATCATCTTTTCCCAGTACACATCTGGAACAAACATCATCTCTACAAGATACCATTGGAAGACCTGTCACCATATTTTATTTGCATAGATTTTGAAGGGAGTGATAGTGTAAGTGACCAAATCGCTCAAGCCAAATTTTTCTCACTTCATCATTATGAGCAACAAATACCGAGGGAAGATTTGATTACCCAAATTTGTTAAACTTATACAACCTTGTAGAATCATCAACAATTCCAATAGCTAAAATCTATCTAGGATCTCTTAGGTCCTTAATTAGAAAATCGTGAGGTGAAAATTCAACGATTTTACCTTCACCTAAATGAGTTATCTAATATATAGATAGAATGTTGCAAGATAAGGTTGGAACACATGATACATCATTAAATTGACCATTGTCTAGATGAACAGTTCCAGGCCCTATAATACTAAGATATCTATCATCACCAACATATATATTTTTGGTGTTACAATCATTTAAAGAAGAAAATATGGCTTTGTTTTTGGCCATGTGATAAGAAGCTCCATAATCAATAAGCCAATCATGAGAATGATGTTGAAAATAGAAACAAGAATTGCTATAAATAACACTGCTATAAATAGCAGTTCAGCCAGTGTTGATCTTAGCAACAATGGATGGAAAAATGGAAGTGCTAAAAATAGCATTCTAGAAATAGAATTTTGGGATACCTTCCTATTTTAGTCAGTCCCTAAACTAAAATAGTGAAGTAAAATTTGAATTTGATCTTAGCAGCAGTTTGTAAAATAATTAATTAATTCATATTGGGTTAATTAGTTAAGGAAAATCAAACTTGAAGTCTATGTGAGGACATGCAACAATTTCTCCATTAATTGAGGAATTTATCCATCAGTTAAAGAAATAAGGATGACTTGTAATATTGAGTTGTAATTAGTTGACTTAGTTAACTAAGTCAAGTCTAGTTAGATTAATTCAAATAGGTTGTTGAATTAATGTAAGTTCAGTTAGTTAATGCTTGCATGCATGTAACTACTACAGTTCAGATAACTGAGTATTCTCTCATAAATAACTCATGCATGTCAGTTCAGAAAAAGACCTAGTTGAGATCAGATGGAGGGGCAGTGTACTATTAGTTGCTAGAATATTCCATTGTAAATATTCCTTGCATGCAAAAGGAATTATTTCCTTGAGGATTGCACAATTACTTCTTCAGATTTAGTGAGTGTGATGAGGCCAATTCACACATGTGACATCATTGGACCCCAAGAAAAATTGTGCAAGGAAATAGGAGGCTTGGAGGGCTTGAGGAGGACATATGGTATGTCTATTCAGTCTGTGATTTGTATTTTTTGATTGCAAAGAGATTAGGATAGCTTAAGAGGTGATTCTTTTTGTAACTTGAACAAGATTTCCACTTGTATGATAATACAGAGTTGGGGTTTTAGGTTGAAGCTTTCCCCGTGATATTTCTTCTATGTTATGTGTGATTGGTTTCTCATTCTCAGTTATATGTGTTCTCTTGATCTTGCTCAATTCAATTAAGCTTCTGCAAAGTGTTGTATAAGTAGATCTTGTATTGTGTTTTAGTATATTGCATAATTTGTTGATCTACAGTGGGAGTTTCTACAAATGAGAAGAACAAGATACATTTAGTGCATAACCAGACTGAGGTGCTTGACAACCACATGCAAAAAGTGTTATTCCTGAAAATGAAGTTGAAGTTGAAGAGTGCTCCAAATGGATGTTATGCTTCTTCATTGTTGCTTCCAAGGCTTCCATCTTCTTAATGTTGGAAATAATACTGAGAGGGGGGGGTGAATCAGTATTATCACATTAATAAAACTTTTTCATTTCCATACTCTGATTCATATATGCTACTTCCACAACATCTTATGATTAAGTTAATTGATCTGCAATGAGTGCATTAGAACATTATCAACCATATTATCAGTTAACAGATGCAGTAACATAGAATAGATCATCACACATAAGGCACACACATGAACACCATGATATAAGGTGGAAACCCAATGCGGGAGAAAACCACCTGCTGCAAGTCATCTCAATCTTCTTCTTAATAAAAAAATCCTTTTACAATATTGGTACTGGTGCAGTCTTATACCAGTACGGGAGCTACAACCCCCTTTTCTCTTGTACTAGCCGATCCATTTACTAGTACGCAGGCTACTACCTGCGACAATGCTCCAAAGTTTTCCCTTTAGCTCTTGTACTAGCTTAGATACTAGTACGTAGGTGCTGACCTACAATCTTCTCTCCTCCAGGTACCACGTTTCATCAATTTTCATACTGGATACACTGAAGCACAACACATAATCTGAAAGGGCCACATTTCATCCAATTTTCATACTGAACCCAATAACCACATTGAAGCTCATAATCAAACAACCTTCTGAATCACCCAATCACTAGATCAATACATATACAATGAGAGTCATCAATCAGATCTAGTCCATCAGATCACATAAAGATGAGTGATTAAGAACATAATCAATCACTTCTTAGACTGCTGTTATCAGATCATAATACCAGAAACCAGACATCACTTTAACACCCAGAACACAACAAGGATAAACATGGACAGTGAAATTGATTTCAAGAGAAGTATGCAGCTTCACCCATGTAATGCATGCGTACAAGTACGCACTGTCCTTTTGTGGCTCCACGCACCTCCGCACTGCGCCTTCTGTGGCGCCACGCACCTCCGCAGCTGCGCCTTCTGTGGCTCCGCGCACCTCCACAGCTGTGCCTTTTGTGGCGCCGTGTACCTCGGCAGCTGCGCCTTCTGTGGCGTCGCATACCTCCGTAGCTGCGCCTTCTGTGGCGCCGCGCACCTCCGCAACTACGTCTTATGTGGCGCCGCGCACCTCCGCAGCTGCGCCTTCTGTGGCACCGCGTACCTCCGCAGCTGCGCCTTCTCTGTTGCCAAGTACCTCCGTAGCTACGCCTTCTGTGGTGCCGTGGACCTCCGCAGTTGCACCTTCTGTGGCGTTGTGTACCTTCGCAGCTGCGCCTTCTGTGGTACCGCGGACCTCCGCACCTACAACGCTTCTGTGCCTGCGTATCTCCATGCTTTTCTTTCACTGGACCTATGTACCTCCGGGTATAGATAATTTCAAGACTTCAAGAATAACCTAGACTGTCAAATCTATAGATCTGATCATGCACCGAAGTGATCTCAACCTGTTAGTAGATTCGCCTCATTTAGATCTAGAAATTACTCCCAAAAGATTCAGATCTAGCTCACATAAGATGTTCAACCCAAAAGCATACACAAGCCAAATGATCTCCTTTGCTTTATATAGGCAAGCTCTTCCTCAAATCATGGATCAATACCATGGGCGAAAACCATAATAACACAATACCGTCGGCTAAATACCAAGGGTTAAACATAAGAAACCCCACATGAGCACGCTTTTATGCCTTGAAGTGTGTGCACTAGGGGTACGCACCTCATGAATGGGTAACTTGCGGGTATGTACGCACTTTATATAAGACATGCCTACGTACCCGCACCTTTTGTATGGTGTGCCTGCGTACTCCTTATTTTCTTCAATATTTGAAAGTTGATCATCAATCTCTGCTACTGACCTGTTGTACAGTGATCCATCACCTATATGGGTTGCCATCAAGCACAACACTTTAGCCATAATGCCAACAATCTCCCCCTTTGGACTTGATGGCAAAGCTTACTTGTGAACTGCCATCTGATCCAAGAATTCTGTCATATCTGATATTTCTTCTGTGGATTCATCTGAATGTATATAAATGAGATGATCTTCTATGAGAGGGTTGCCATCAAGTACAACACATGCATCATAATGCCAACAAAATTCGACTGGCCTCCTCTCTCCTATTATTGCTCAATAAATGATAATTTGAATTCCCTGGTTAGGAACTCTCTGAGGAACAAATTCCCTCAAGTGTCTCTTCTTCCTCCTAATGTCTTTCTACCCAGCAACTCCCTGCAGAAAATTACATCACAGTAGAAACCCCTCTTCGCTAAAGCTTCTACTACGCTGCTCCTTTTAGTACTGACACATTTTGATCTAGAAATATTACCTCTCTATTGACTCACTCAAACATATATTTACCATGAAAATGTTTCCCTCCTAGCCTGAATTGCGCAAACTATGGGTATTCAAATTACTACCCTTGCAGTAAATTCAAACTCCCTTCCTCCTTTAGCATTGGGCTCTTTTGACATTATTCTCTTGTTTAACTGGCTATGATACCATGTGAAAATTTGGTGATCATGAATCCCCTACTACAACAAACTGATATAACTTATCCTATTTGTTAATTCATGCAATTTATTAATTGTGTTACACTGTAAATATCAAAGTAAATACAACTCGAACCTTCAAAACTTAAATAATATGTGAAAACAAGAACTAAGCAAGAAAAAAATAACACACACAAGTGACACCATTGTTTTTGGATAAATGTCCCTGGAAAAACCCATTGTGGGAAGCCTAGTGCAGCAACCAAGGGTTTGTATTATTAAGCAATAGTAATTTGAATACAATCTATGGATGCCCTATTCGCTATCCAATATAGAGAATAATAATGACAAAGAGATTAGTGAGATTACCTCACACTATCATTGGAAATCTTGGTTGATCTAGCCATTGAATGGACTGCTCCTAGTTGCCTCTGTATAGTCACTAAGTTAGCCCAGCATCGTAGCCTCTAGGGAGAGTGTCTCCCCTTCTCTTGATCGATTTATTGCATAAGAACTTTGATCTTCACCTCTTGCTCTCACACCCCAGCATCTGATTTCTGATATCAATTCCCCAAATAAAATTTTGGACTTCTTCAAGGCTCTACGCTACCTCTACGTCAGCCTATGTTGTCTCTATGTGGCCATACATCAGCCTCATCTAGCTCTCTACTACCTCTCTTTGATCCCTCTCTGCCTTCTCTGTTGATTATTCTTGGATAAAGAGAAATCTCTAACTGGAACTATCCCTACCCCTCACTCCAAAAGCTCGCTTGGAATTTCTCATCGGCAATTGCTCTACTTCAGAAATTTGATCTTTTGAACTCTACTTGATGTGTTCTCCAAGTGCCCCTCAAGCCTCTTCTTATATCTTTATGCGTGACAACCAACAACTGAATCTAACTTCTAGCCAATGGATTCGATCATTTTAGCTTGATCCACATATTGTTCTAGAAGTTTCTCCCATAGTTTAGATTAATACCCATTAATTATTTTGATTTCCTAAGTTTAAACTTAGGGAGCCACTAAAAATAATTAATTATTTTAATAACACTATCTCCGCGTGGAATTTCTCAAAACGATTTTTGGGTATTGGAGAATGCATGTATCTAAGCCTTCCTTATCAATTAGACAATTAGAGCACATTGCATGCTAGCAAAAGTCAACAGTATTTAAGCAGGGGCATCCCTTCTTTTTTTTGGAGCTCCACGACCAAGTGCCAATCACATTGGAAGCGCCTTTTAGTGTAATTTTTTTCAAAATGCTTTTATAATGGAGTTTTGATGTCTCCAATGTCGGATATGCTCCATAGCACTTTGGTGCTTGGCCATGCTTTGCGCCCTTGGTCCTTTTGGGTCCTCATGACCAAAATCCATGCAACATCGAAGCTCCCTATTACGTAACTTATTCAAATTGCAATTAGAACAGAGTTGCGACTTCTCCTAGCTCCAAAAAGCCGACCTCTGAAATACTTTCCATGTGGCTTAGTTACGACAGTAGTTGCTAACTCCTATTCTATGCCCTCGGTCTTTTGGGTCCTCACGACCAAGTGCCACTCGACATCGGAGCCCCCTTCCATCAGAAATTTTTCAAATAACATTTTTACAGACATTACGAAACTTATATCCTCTGACATACTAACCTCTGAGATGACATCATGTTGATGTCATCATTTCCATGTGGAAACTCCATAGTGGTGACACGTGTCATGCGGATTTCCCCATTAGGAAACTAAAAAATGTTGAAACTGACTGCCACATCATTTTGACATCATCTACCTCATCAACTTCTCAGATCCAATCATATGTTACCATGTGCCTTATTGCAGTAGAGATAAAAGGGTCCCTGCGGTCCTTGGTTTCCTTTATAAATCTTTTCTCCTCATTACTTCAACGCTTCTAAAGAATAGCAATCATTAAGATCTTATAAGATTCTGATCTCCAAAGTCTTGATATGACCAACCTTTGAAATTTTGGCTCCCAAAATTTCAGTTGTCCATTTTTCATTTCGACTTCAAACTTGTAAATTTTGATTGCCAAATTTAATCTCTCCCTTTTTAATTCCCTTTATTATACCTAAATTGCACCTGTCCCTATCTATAATAAAGATGAAAACTAAAATCATTTCACATAAATACAACATAATATGAAAGATAACAACATTGACTTTGATTAGTAACAATGTATTGGAAGCAATACGTTGCATACATGCCAATTAATAGCCTTGACCATTGAACATAGAATCATTTTATACAAATACATGAAAACAAAAACATAAACCATAAAAACTTAATAATATTTTAATTTTCGATCTTTCAAAACCATAAAAATTAAATAAATAAAATAATATAAAACTTTTTAATTAGATTACATAATCCAAAAAT
>APFE030336572.1:0-11740 GCA_000404065.3 Pinus taeda
TCTTCACCCCTGTGAGCATCACCCGATGCAATGAGTGCTAATTGAACTATTCAAAAATCATGAGAAATTAGTCAGTTATGACTACCTCTCATGGAAATGGTCATACGTGAATGACTTACTTAACGCAGTTGAATCACAAAATGATATCTAATATAATGCACTGTGTAATCCCCCATACTTAAATTCAAAAAGAGTCAAGGGATCTCTACTTGAATGGTTCATGAGGCACAATACTTGCTAAGGTTTTGCAAATTGGGTAGCAAGCTAAGTGGGCTTGATTGTGGGGAAAAACTCCACAGTTAAGCGCGCTTGAGCCAGAGGAGTTCTGGGATGGGTGGCCTCCTGGGAAGGCCTGGTTACCGTGCAAGTCCCGGAAGTGATGATTGATGCTATGTGATTCGTTCTCCACATTTCACTAGTTTCGATCCCACTTCTTCACCCTTGTGAGCATCAGCCGATGCAATGAGTGCTAAGTGAACTATTAAAAAATCATGAGAAATTAGTCAGTTATGACTACCTCTCATGGAAATGGTCATACGTGAATGACTTACTTAACGCAGTTGAATCCCAAAATGATATCTAATGTCTATAACAGTTGCCCCCTAAAGCATGAGGTTATAAATCTTCTAATGTCGGGTGAAATGATTTATCATGAGGATCCGAGGTCTTGGAACTGGAAGGTGACCTAAATAAAATACAGTACAGTACATTATCTTCATATTATTTTCATGATCTAGCTGAGGCGGGCGTTCCCATGCTCAACTTTATAAATTCATTTTCATGTACATAGGACAAACAACCGTTTGCTATTGTAGACTAGTGATTCTTGTAGAGCCATCATCCCTTTGCTTGGATGATCATCTATGCAGCTATTGTGAAAATCTGATGTCCTTATTTTCCTAAATATATCGCAACCTGGATGGATGAAACTAGATCCGGGGTCTTCAAACTCATTCAATATTTGCCTCATGTACAAGTCGATCCATGTGAAAAGATGTACTAAAGTCGAACATGGAAAGTCATCACCTGATTACCAGCCAATGATGTAAGCTATTAACAAGCGCGAGAGGAATCACCGATAATGATAATGACCCTCAAGGTACTATAGTATAATTCACGTGGTGTGAATATAGAATATGATGTCAAACACCACGTAAATCTTTCGGTCGAAGGCCATTAGCGTAAACCTATTGCTAGAAGTGAGAAACTTGTCATTGAGGCATGCAAGCTTCAAAGTACTGAAAGGGTTGTTCCTAAGCCAACTTCTTGTATAATGAGTTGATGTCAACAAGAAGTGACCTGTCATAGGAGGGCCTTAATGAATCCCACATCTATGACACAAAATGAAGCAAATGATTTCCTGGAGGTGAAAATGATCTGATGATACAAGGTTGAAGAATGGCGGTCATGAAAATTGGAGAGTGAAGGTATTGAAGAGGATGAGGCATTAGCTAGGTGACGAATTCTCTGAATGAAGTCTCTTGAACATATCAGTGACATTGAGATGGATTGGTAGAGTTAACCCCAAAAATGAATGGTACGGAGGACCAATGGTGATGTGACCGATGAACGAAATAACCAAACCAGACACAATCATGGTGATGGAGTGAAAGTGTCATCTTCAAGAGCGACCTGCTACCAATGAATTTCTTCAATTTTTCTTCCCTTTTTCCCCAGTCATAGCACCTCTTTATTTCTGTCAAGCTTGAGGAGGATAACATATGCTTGTTCTATAATTTTCCCTTCGGGAAAACCTGTCGCTATGTTTTAGCAAGCCTAGCAACAGTGAAACTTGCTCTTGTCCGGATGGACAAGTTTGTTGCTATTGTTTTAACGAGTTCAATGACAAAGATAACTCGGTCCTTTTCATGTTTAGATATTTTGAAAAGGGATGGAAAGGTAACTCCAGTAGTTCTTTTTCATGGCATAATCCCTTAATTCTAAAAAAGCATAAAATAATACTAAAGGGATGACTTTTCGATTGCTTTTGTGAGCCGAATAAGACAAGCGCTCGATATTTTTGTGGAATGATCCCTCAGGTCCATAAAGATTAAAATGTAGAGAAGGTATGGTGCTTCCCCATACTTTAACAAGTTGGAAAGGCCAGTAGCTCAACAATATTTTCATATTTTACGAGTCTAAAAAGAGCTTAAAAGAGACTTAGTTTTTACGAACGAGTGATGTTTTTGGGTAGCAACTAGTTCCAAGTAGGTTTGGAACTTCTCAAACACGGTAGTGTAAAGAGGGTGGCTAATAGAATCACTCATCACAGCTGTTCCTCGAAAGGGTAAACAATCAAGTGGAGACATATGATCAGCCAAAGGAATGGAGGTGACAGTAAGAACACAACCAAGGCTCAAAAGGTTGATAGCAAGGCAACCACGAAGGTTATTTACCAAGGGTGGATTCATTTTTAAATGAGTTTGAATCAAAAGAAACTATGCTCAGTGGCGGGTTTAATTTTTAATGGGCTTAAACCCTACGAAAACATTTCTCATGCGTGCCATCTTTAAAGATGTCTCTTATTAGTAGGTTCATTTTTTAATGAGCTTGCCCCATGCGAAACTTTGTTCATTGCCTTTTGTATGCAGGATGGAAATGACCAAACTACAGAACTAACTACACTAAGAGTTAATGAACTACTGAGGTTAGGTAGGATGGTTTTGTCTTTGGCCTAGATAAAACATTTCCTTTTCTGTGCGTGCGTCTCGCCGACAAAGGTGAATGGTTGATTAAACCATTCACCTAACCTAAGCAACTAAACTAAAAGTTATGCTAAAACACTATGAGGTTATAGTTAAACTGGTTGCTTTTCACTCGCATAAAAAAGGTTTGCATGCCCCCAGGTGTTAAGAAAATGAGAATTTCCAAGTTACCTTATGCAAATTCCTACATTTAAGCAAGATTGTTCCATCTGCGGAGCAGACAAAACACTTCCTTGGCTCTATCCGTCAAAATAGACAAAGGTGAATGGTGTGAAATTCCAATCGCATAATGTGCGAGGAGATAAATGTTTCAGACTAATCCCATATCCTACATGGAAATGGAATTTCAGATCGGTCATATAACCTACATGGAAATTTGTTTTTTTAGTTCGGTTTGCCGGTCGAGGTAGACCAGGGTACATGCCCCCTAAGCTTTGTTACATTCACGAATTACTCGCGGTAATTAGGTGGATGAACTAGAGGTTGAAGAGACATTCTTGACGCAAATAAACCATTTAGGGATGGTGCTTGACTCGTAGTTGTGTTTGAACCAGGAAATGAAAGCTACTCGACAAGTTGCACCATTCTACCTTCATGCAAGAAACACATCAATCAAAAGAGTGTGGAAACAATATCTCCCATGCTCTAAATGTATTCATGCTCAAGGAGTAGATTGTAATCTAGTTTCCCTTGGACTACCATCATGTTCAAGTGAATGATTTTCCTTCTCAAAGCTATAGGCAACTTTGGAAGGATCCCTAATGGTCAACTAGTTCCTTTGTTGAAGCCTAACAAATTTTGATTCTTAGGCAAATGTGATGGCGAACCAAGCGCTTTCCAAGCAGTTGAGGAAAGGATACTCACGAAAGCCCCAATCATCTATGATAGTGCCAGAAATGATCATTTTGTATAAAATTACTATGATTCAGAATGGTACATTAGATGGAAGGTGGGGACTCGCTAGTAGATTCCAATCGAAGGAAACAACTAGATTGCTTGGAGGGGGGCCTGAATAAACGGCTGGATGAATCTCTTGAAATGGGGAACTTCCCACTTATCGTAAAGGAATGGTTAGATTTACCCCATGTTCATAAAACTCTGTGTTAACAAAAATAATTTGAACGTTGTCGTTCTCATTCTCTTTAGAAATTGTATCATCTGAAGGTGGACCTTCTGAAGGCAAGAATGGGGTGGTTGCTGTCTCAACCAGTTGACTTTGGTCCAGCATGGACTCAGAGGGTTTATCTTCAACAATAGGTGTTTCGACCGACAACTGAAGTATGTCAATTATATTTTCAACTAATGATGGACTTGGCAAGAGTTTCTTGTATCCAGGCAGAAGTCGCTACAGTGAAGCAGGACGGTTATCCAAGACACTTTTAGCTTCATCAAGAAAAGGACAACATTGAAGGGCATTATCACCTTCACACAACCTACAAGGAAATATGAATATTTCTTTTGTCCATTGACTTTATTTTCACTAGTCAATGGTGTGTTCTCAATATGATGGACAGATTTTGATGACACTGGATGGTGCAAGCAAGGAGACTAGTCTCTCAAGATCCGCGAAATGCAAGGACAATCTCGATGAAAGTTGTTTCCTTTGAAAATTATACATGGAGATTTGGGTTTGGAAGGTTCGATGTGTGGATTTTCATTGGATGATGCATGCTTTCCCCCATGCTTCACTGACTTCTTCTTCTTCTTCTACTTCCTTTTCTTCTTCTTCTCCATTACTTGGTTTTTAGTATCACTAGTTTCACCAAGCAAAGAGGAAGACGGAGAGGGAGAAACAAATGATGTAGAAGGTGAGGGAGAAACTCTAGTATCATCTGGTTGCTAATTTTGTTACTGAGGAATTACAGTGTTTTGAATTACAGAGGTTGAGAATAGCCATACCAGCAGGCCAATTGCGATTCTTGGAAGGGACAATGTAGCCATATATGGAGCACCAATATCTCCCCAAGAAGATAAAGGACTAGGATTCCCCCCAAGGGGAAATCCTTGATTGGTGGACTCCATTACCTCAACCTAAGATCAACAAAGGAACATGGATGTTATTCCAAATTAAATTAATTTTATGACGCTTTGACACAACTTTGCCTTTTCAATTTTTAATAGTCGAGAAAAAGCTAAATATGAGTCTAGTCGCTTTCGATTTTTAATGAGCCTGAAGTGACAAGTGCTCAAATGGACCTTTTCTTTTAAGGAGTCAAAAATAAAGAAAAGTGACTACTGTGGAAATATAGACAGAGAGATTACCAAACCAATTACAAAACTACAATATACACCTTGATGGTAAATTAAAGAGAAATTACCAAGGATTTTACGTACGACAGTCAATCTTCCAGAATGTTGTGTTCAATGCATTGTGATCGATAGGGAGGTAGACACAACCTCCTAAGGATAAAGGATATCAGCCTATTGTGGTCTCCCAATATATACTCGATGGTACAGGGAGAACAAGTTCCTACTGGCACTTGTCATATCAAAGAGGAGGAATCACCCAACCTTCGATGAAAACGATAGTTACTAGGTTTTACGACGCTGGAATATGTCTCTAGCCTAGACTTCTAGATGTTGTGCGTTAGGTTCCAAAGCATTTTTATGTTCATTGGGGCTTATTTTAGAGTTGATATTTTTTAGAAGTTTTCCTTTCAAGGTTCACCACGTGATGTAGATGTAAAACTCCTAAAAATGCAATCTAAAATGAAAAAAATTCGTTTGTTTTTCTTTTAGCAATGAAAATCCTAGCTACTAAGGAAATAAGAATATGATTCTTTCAACAGAGAGCAGAGAGCACACACTAAATGCACTTTTCCTAAATCATTTTCCATGTGCAGTCTAAATGAAAATTCACATGCATGTATTTGTTTTTCCATTTCCTTAATGTGAAAATGCTAAAAAGGAAAACCAAGTACAGATCTGAGCTATTTTCTTCAAAGCGACACTTCAACAATTTCTTTTCAAAACGAAAGGAAGACTAAGATGACACTTTCAATTTCAAAGGAAAATTATTTTTGACACTTCAAGTATTGATAATTCAAATCAAATATAATGGCAAAAGTACAATCGACTATCTAGAAGAGGAAGACTTTATGACACTCTTTTTTTGACTCAAAACGACAGTTGCGACACTTCTTTTCATAAAAAACGACATTTAGATTAAGCTAATTTTGACAAAGGGGGACTGTAAATGATGAAAAATACATTAAAAACATTCACAAATCCTGGTCAATAGAGGATGACTAATGTGAAGGAAGGAGGCTTCAACAATGATATACTGATCATAAGCAACAAAACTACTAAATAGAGTTGAAAACAAGGAAGAAAAACCAAATTTCAGAGAAGGAAACAATATCATTCAGGCATCACACATGTCCTTAATGGAAACAAGGATGCATCTCACCTGAAACACATGGAAAGTGTGACACATCCAAGCTTCTAGTTACAGACAGTGCGATGGACTAGGGAACGAAACCAAGCTTGGTTTTTGCTGAAAATTTGCGGCTAAGTTTAGTGATTTAGGCTGAGATATGATAGACAATAACAACAAAGTATAGGGGTATGATCTTATGAGGTTATTGAGCTACGAAAAGGGAACTTAGGATGTTTGCAAGTCAAATGCTCAGTTCATAAACCAACCTGAAGATTGACTGAAGCATCATTGGTCTAATTTGCACTTGCATAGCAAGAGCAGTACGAAGGCTAGTTGGCTTAACTTCAGGCTCTGTTTTTAGTTTATAAAGAAAACAATAGTGACAAGAAAACAAACTATTCACTCCCCAGTGGAGTCGCCATTTTGTTTCTAGGAAAACTATTGTCTTTTTGATCTGCTAGTCCCACGAAAATGGGTAGCTATCTTAGAAACAAATAATTCAAAGCACTTCAAGATTTCCTTTATGTATGATAGATAAGAGAGAAGCAAAGGGGACCAACCCGTATCTTCCACTTGGCTTCTTGCTTGTTTCCTCTCTCCCTTGATAGAGCTTGCCACTCTTCTCCTACTTGTCATGTGTTACATAATACCTATAGAGGCAAAGCAAAAAAACACTATCAAAGCATCTCGATCTATGATATCATAAACAATGCAAAATTAAAAATATATTAACCATACAATTGCATCCACAAATAACATTATTCAAAAACACACAATTATATGGAGGAAAACTCAAAGAACTTTATTGATAGTAGAAGTAGAAGAGAGGATTACAAGCCAGCTGTCTGATCTAACATCATCCTCCCAGCATGAAAGCCATGTTCACCTCATGAAAGGCAAGATCACCCAACAATACAATGTTTTTCTCAGAGAGAAACCAAAAACACTCCCTTACAAATTACAAAATTCCATCCTTTAGATCTCTCAGATGAGGGATACATTTATAAATATTTGTAGAGGGGTGAGTCATCTTCTAGGTTTTTGATTAGTGTCATTTCACTGATAGTTCCTGGTTCCACTTGGAGATTTCATGATCTCTTACACATCCTTGGGTGAATTCAAAGAGGCAAGTGTAATATGAGAAGTTTCTAGAATATTCTCTGGGTTTCCACTGCCTCTTCCATTTGTCTACTCTCACCCATCACACCCCACAGAAGGCTCTTTCAGTATGCATTGCACCTGGCCAGTGTAACAACCAGTATGCATCACACCCTAAGCATGGAGCAGTCTGTATGGTCCAGTTTTGGCCATTTTTGAGTGGCTTTTCAGGTGGAACTTCTGGGAAATGATGTAATTAGTTGACCATGATCCTTTAGGGTGTGAAAAAACACTTTTAGGGGTTTGAGATCCCTTGGTTTATTGACATATGTGATTGGGGTTGCAGTGCCCAAATATGTCTATAACACCTAGATCCGTCTAAAATTGAATAAGGGGATCTTAGGTACACGACGTGTAATGAATGCATGTGCATGACTCATGTTCAAATTATATCTTTTTATTATGCTTAAACAACTACCTGCACATAAGTACACAAGCACAAAGTGTCACATCATCAACAAATTTTTTTGCAGCAATTCAACAACAATTTTTTGGCAATTGCACTTGCACCATTTTCATAATAGGCTCAATACAAAAGTGTAACTTGCAAATCATAATTTGTAAGTTGAATTGTAATCAAAGTCAAATTCAGTTGAATTTTAAGGGTGAATTCTCGGTTGTAACTGACACCCTAATTTGAATTGTTAAGGTGAATACATTAAGTCAAGTAAGTCTTAAACTGAGTCATCAAGATTGAACTTGTCATTTGTCTCTTGGGTGCATTTTTGACAATGTTCAACACCCTTTCTTTTTTAAAATCAACAAAGCACAAAGTGTGAGTAATCAATCAAGTGCAAGAAAAGAAAGCAAGTGTGTCATTCAAAAAATCAAAGCAAGAAAGCGTGTCAATCAAACAACCAAAGCAAGTGAGAGTGTCAAAGTCAAGTGTGAAAGTTCAAAGCATGACATCTACAATAGACGAGCCAATGTGAAGTTGATTGAAGCATTCAGAAAGTGTCAGTGAAGCATTAAAGAAAACTAATCGTCGTCAAGAGAGGCTGATGTTAAGATTTCAAACAACCAAGTCATAAAACCTTAGCAAGTGTTTAAAGCATCAGCAAATAGCAATGGTACAAGCAAGCCTGAATTCAAAGTAAGCAAGGCAACATGGCGACACACATTCAGTTGTCCCAAATTATAAACAATTTAAGGTTATCATCAGCCAATGACATGGTGCACATTAGCAAAACTACTCTCACTGACATTCAAGTGCATATTCAACATGCACATGAAACGATTGAGTTCCTTCACCTGGAGTTGCAACTGCAGAGAAATGAGTTGCAAGAGAAGTGTGTTGCTTCCAAGTCCTTGACCAATCCAGAGACATCTGATCATTCGAATTCATTCATCAAACTAGATTCAAGTGTTGAAGTTGTTCTATTTCAAATTTCTTCCAAACCCAACATCAAGCCATGGGAAGAACTTCAAAGTAAAAACAAGGATTAGGATATGAGAAGGATGAAACCAAATTGCATATCCCCGATTATTCTAATCCCATCAAGTTCATTAGTGTAGGATTTCTTGATCAAATACAATCAACAAGCCATAAGAAAGTTGCAAAAAATAAAAATGCACACAAACTGAAGTTGCAGTCAAACCCCAATGCATTCATTGTCAAAAAATCAGTCATTTGGAAGATCAGTGTTTTGATCTCCATCCTTGTCACCATTGCGGAAATTCAAATCATTCATCATCACAATGCAACAAAAAACAACAATCAAGAAGATTGAAGATAAATTATTCATGGATTGATCCCTGGGAATGGTCATCCATAGCCAGAAGATCATACAAGTTTTATAATTGGATTCAATCACACATATTGTAGCCAACAGTCAAATGAAGATGGTACTATCATGCAGTTGAACGGGGGAGTACTCCCCCACCTATGATCCAAATTGGATCCTTAAACTCTCTTAAAGTCACTTGAACTCCATAAAAACTCCTACCGAAGTTTCAAAGTCTTATGGACGTCAAGATGATAAAAAGTATCCTCTAAACAATGGCAATTTGTGGTCAGCATGGAGCAATGAGGACCCTCGGTCAAAGTGCGCAGACCGTTGGCCCATGGTAACTATGCACTGACACAAATTGACAAATGAGAGGTCAGATCCAGAAACATAGATAGTTTCTAATACGTGATTAAAGCGTTAATTGCATATCGCAGGGCACCCCCCTTGGTGAAGGAAAGTCCACAAGCACTCGGTCATGAGGGAAGCATAAAATCATATAGAAATCGCTGATTGTGTCAGAAGGCGAGTCTCACACTAAAACTGGCAGGATAATAGAAGGGCTTCGAGCGGTCAGTTGGTTTGACCAAGTCTCAACCAATGCCATACATTAGGTGACATGCATCCGGCTAATGAGAGAGAAACCCGCTCACATCGAACGGGTAAAGGTCATGCTACTTACCCGCCCGATATGGACGAAGACTATAGGATTTGGAGGTTCCAGATCAACAGAAGAGAAATGATCTAATGGATGATTGGATTTGATGGGGAAATAAGCCAAGCCAAATGAGATTTGAGGTCCTATATGACCGATGAGTTGGTAGAAGAATCATTTTTGAAAGCAATCTTGGAGCAACAACAATAACGACTGTTCAAAGAGAACTGACACTCAGTTCATCAGGAAACAGGTGGACACCTCTCTGTGAAGCATTACATAGTGATGAAGTAGAGTAGGGGAATTCAAGCAAATAGAGGTAGGAGATCCAGGGAGCTGGGAAGCAGAAACGAACAGCTAGGGAGATGATTGGCTTTAAGCCATGAACAAACAGAGCGTAAGAGAAGCATGTAGAAAGAGAGAGAAGAAAATTGTAGAGAATAGAGAAGTTGAGCTGACCTGCAGAGCAAAGGCAGCATCGAGCAGACAGAGATAGAGAGAGTCTAAGAGCCTGTGAACTCCATAGAAGGCTTGAGACGTTCAAGTAACTCTTCTGTGTATACTTGTCAGGTATTGAGTACCAGATTGGACTCGTACCACTAAGACCAGTTAAAGGGGAGTCTGTGTACTCTAGAGACTTGGCGGATTCAAGTACAATCCTAATGATCATAATCTGTTAAGTGAGACTCAAATTGAGCTCATTATTGTAAAAAATTTGCTTTTAAGACACAACAGAAATGCCACCACTGAAGGCTGGACCGGGAGATGTAGCCCAGGAGGATTGGGTGAACTCCTTATTAAGCTTGTTGTGTTTTATGTGTTTTCTCACTGTGTTTCTCTTACTGTTTTAGTGTCTGTGTATTTCACAATCTTATCAATCTGTTGCATAAAATAACATAAGCACACCCCAGCACATGAGTCTGTAATACCTTCATTAATTCTCTGAGGTCATTTAATGGTGATTTTAGATCAAGTGGTATCAGAGCTTCTAGGTTGTTAAGGTTAGAAAAGCTTGTACTAGATTTTGTTGTTGAATGCTAACTAGATCAAAGCTTAAATTAGGAGAAGGAGAGTTGGTTGAAACTAACCTGCAAATTGGAAGAATTTATTCTAAGAGGAAAATCTCAAAAGAAAATCCCTTGGATTAGACCCCCAGTTCATAGATAGTTTCCTAGCGATGAGATCCATGGTAGAGGAAATGTATAGGGAGTTTAAGAAAGGTAAAGATGCAGAGTGCATAGTATTGACTCAGACAAGAGTAAGATTCAGCTAGCCAACTTACACCTCGGAGGCACTGCCTTCGTATGGTGGGAAGGCAGGATGCAAGCTGACATGAAGAAACATGGTAAGATTCTTTCTTTTTTAGTGAATTTGTTTCTACAATCAAAAAGCAGTTTTATCCACTAACTTACATGCATCAAGCCATGATGAGCTGGCAAACTCTTCGCCAATTGAAAGGGAAAAGTGTACAAGGTTACACCCAAGAATTTAGGAAAAGAGCTTTGATTCTAGGAATTTCATTAGACTCACCTAAGACTCTGTTGAAGTACATAGGTGGTCTACACAACTACATGAGACACACCATCCTCATGTTTAATCCCACTAGTATAGATGAGGTGTTCGTTCAAGCTACACATCAAGAAGTTAGATGTAAGAATGGGAACCCAGAATTTTGGGGATCATCCCAACCCACTGCAAGCCAAAATAAGGAGAAAATAAAATAGAAATGGAAAGAGAGGAAGACAAACACTGTACAGAAAAGAAAGTCTTCATGCACTCACTATAAGAAGAATGGGCATGATGATGAGCACTGCGGGATTCTACATCCGAAGATGAGATCTAAGAAGTTCAAGGGAAAGAATAAGAAGACTATTGTAGCTATTCAAAAGGATTTGGGGTCAAATTTAGGAGATGAAGCAACAAGCAAAGCCACATGTATAAAAGGTAAAAATTCTGAAGCATCTACTAGTAATTATACACAATCCACTAACAATGAAGAAAATGAGAGAAAAAGACATGAGCTTTCCCATATTCATGTTATTTCCAAGCATCAAAAGATTGATACTTTGTATGATAGTGGCTCACAAGTAAATTTAACTTCTGAAGAAATTGTAAA
>APFE030336573.1:16676-33314 GCA_000404065.3 Pinus taeda
AAATATTTCTTTTGAAAAAGGAAACTTTTTCGCAACTTGTATTCAAATGTTAGACAACAATATAAAGAATATATTGTAAGATATTATAATATTACACATGTTTAATAGAACAAGCGTATTGCTTTAAATGTCTAGTAAAACTTTTCAATTTGGAATAATTTATTAGGGTAAGATATTATAATCTTACACAGGTTAATTGGAACAAAGTATTGCTTTAAATGTCTGGTAAAACTTTTTAATGTGGAATAATTCATTATGTAAGATATTATAATCTTACAGAGGTTTACTAGGACAAAGTATTGCTTTAAATGGTAAAACTTTTCAATGTGGAATAATTCAGTTTTTAAAGCTCTTTTTTATTTTTATTAATAAACTCAAAAATAAAAATTAATCATTCACTTTTAACAGGGTATAAATTTGATGAGTACAGTAATTTTTTTTTAACAAATGTTTTTTTTACTATTTATTTATGCTTGTAATTTTATTCTTAATTAATATATTTATTATTAATTATATTATCTAGCAATATTTTGTTGATATAAATTTTGTGTTTTATTTTATTAATTCTATCTTGATCATAAAGCAAAATCAAACTAAGTAAAATCATAAATATATGAGTTAAAGAACAAACATATTGAATCATGTTTATTATTGAGAAACAAGCTAATGATTTAGGGAAATTATGTGTAGACAATGTTTACATATTGAATCATATTTATTAGTATGAAAGTAATCAATGATTTAGGAAAATTATGTATAGTTGTTGCTTATGTAATTCCATAGCTTTTGAAAATCATGTTAAATTATTCTCAATTAAAGTGCTCAAATTCATTAGTTGTAATGTATTTTGAAAAGGAGCAATTGAGCTCAACTTTCAAGGTGATGAGTTGGATTGAAAGAAGAACTTATAAATAAATAAATAAATAAACAAATTTGAACCCACTTTTAATTTTAGATAGGGATTTTGGAGGATTCTAGTATTTCAAACAATAATAATATACAAGATATGTGTTTTGACAAAATTTATCATTGTTTAAGGATCGATCTTTCTATCCAAAATTTCAAGAAAGACCCAAACCTAGTTATGTTTAGATTCAATTACAAATTTATGGAATGCATAGGAGACATGGTAACTACCCATTTCAAATTTGCATTTCCAACTAGGAAATAGATCCATTTACATTAATTGGGTAAATCGTGAGCATAGTAACACTGAACAAACTACATAAAAATTCACAAAATCAAACAAAAAAATGTTATTTCACTTTTATTATTTTTATTGAACAACTAAAAGATCATTGGTTCTAATCAGTCCATCCCCATAGGTTAGTGTTTTATATAGCATACAAATGGCCCATGGGCGAGCACTTCAAAGTTTAGGGTGCATGGCATGGGGTTGTGTGATGAGAGCTAGGACAGAGCAAGTTTTTTCTAGCATGCCCAAAGATCCACAATAGGTATAGTGAATCTCATACTATGAGAATAGCGTGTGTTTATCTCGAAGTCTATAAACACAATGCAATATGTGCTTATGTTAGAGTTTCATCTTGTGCCTAACTTCTTTTAATTTCCCTAGTCCAATTTGGAATTGCTTATATCTAAGATATAAAGTTATAAATATATATGTAATAGGTATCTCTCTCTATATCATACACACACATATGGATATATCTTTCTTTCACACATACCCACACATTCACAAATATATACATGTAAATTTTCATTTCACCCATTAAATTGATGGTTTTAAAAATTAATTAAAGGTAAATGATGACATGTAGATTTTAAAATTGCCAATATTTGATATCTCTAATTTCCCTAATACAATTTTTTTAATAGGTATCCATCTTTAATATCTTCACTACTTTAAAGTTGATTTTATTTGGTTTTTATAAATTATTATGTTTTAATATTTAAATATTCATTTTTAATATGTATTTCTCATTATGAAAGTTAACTTTTTTGGTTAAGAATTGTGCTTCCTCACATTAGATTAGAGATTCAAAACAAAAGGATATAAATTATATATACCTCCATAAAAAAAAAATTAATCATAACTAGTAACAAGTTAGCAAGGCTAAGATTTTAAAAAGGAGGGATAAACTATATACACCTCCATATATTTTTATAACCATGGTGAATCAGAAACATTTTGGAATAATCTAGACAAGGCTAAGGATCAAATCTTCTAGCTACCACTATAACACCAAGAGTATATCCAACCTCCTGCAAGCTTGATATACCAATAATTTATGAATTATCAAGAATCAAGGTGTTGCATGGGTGGGGGCACTTACTCTTTAAGCCTTGTCACAACAGGCGAAACTTGTCCCTTGAAATTGAATATTTAGCAATAAAATTGCAACATGGAGGTAAGTCTTTCATCTTAAAACCAAGGGGGGTCTCATAGACCAATTTAGTGTCTAAATTTACACTGACCTTAAAATTAGATGATTATTATTATGGTTATTATTTTAAGTACCCACCTTTAATAATATGGAGGAGTAGGAGTTGGCCTGCGCTCTGCAACCTAGGGTTTTGCTCGCCTCTACAATGACGTAGTCTGAAATTTCTCTGCCTCCACTTACCGTTTGCCTACCTCACCGTGACAGCAGATCTGATCTGAACTGATCTGCAATGGCTTTCCCCCAGGGGGGCTTCAAAGCCTTCCCCTTTAAGGGAAAGCGATCCTCAAGCGAAGAATCCGACCAGGCCTTCGGGACCAGTACAGGACGACACGGATAAACGAGACCCCCTGATGCAAGAAACGACAAAAGATACCACTGTTCAGTCTGACACAAGCAATGAAGAACAAGAAGGAACGACCAAGCAACAGGAAACGCCCAAGGTTACCTCAACGACATGTAGACCCATAATAGCTGAAAGACCCAAGATAGAACTTCCCAGCCACAGAATCAATGGTCAGATCCAGTACATGAAGGACCATGCGTTCATTGGAAAATTTATTGGATTCTAACCGACTGAAAAAGATTTGCAAGGATGGATCTCTGCCAAATGGAAACCCAAGGGACATGTGACCCTGCAGCTAGGACCAAAAGAGTTTTTCACAACGATTTTCATTTGCATCGAAGATCGGAACAGGGTTATGGATGAAGGTCCCTACTTCTTCAACTCTATTGGTCTGTATTTAAGGGAATGGGTAGAGAGATTCAACCCTGACAAGGAGGATCTCAACTGGGTGCTAGTCTGGATCAGGATGTACTCGCTCCCATCGGAATAATGGGACGAATAATCGCTCAGAGACATTGGTAAGGGGCTGGGAGAGTTCATCAAAATTGCTGAAGAAACGAAGTTGTGTAGACATACCTCCTATGCTCGCATTTGTGTCTCCATGCGCCTGGACAAAGCCCTTCCGACCTCGGTAAGTCTCTTCCATGATGACTATGAATGGATCCAACCCCTGGATTTTGAACATGTACGCTTTCGCTGTCGTAAGTGCCATGCCCCTGGGCATCTTTTCTGGGATTGCCCTCTAAATGCTAAACCTCAAGCCTCTGAACCCTTAGGTAAGTCGAACCATGATGGCTTCACCAAGGTTGCAGACCGTAAAATATCGCATAAAAAACCTTCCTCCGGGAAAAAACCCCAGCAGGACGCTGCTTCCATCCCCTCCACGAGCAACAGCTTTGAGGTTCTTGCTAAAACTTCAGAAGACCCACGTCAGAACTCTGCGGTAATCCCACCGATGATCATCACGTCCCCTCTGCCCCCTCTCCCACTCCCCTGCCCCTAAAAGACATCATTGGGATTCCAAAGGTGACTCATAAGAACCCTGATTGGAAACCCAATGAAATGGATGTTGATGGTCCCCCCAGCCAGACTCTACACTTAGCACTCACCTCAGCAGAAAGCAGTCAAATGCAACACATGGAAGAAGAACTGGAAAGCATTGATTTGGGAGGATTAGACATCTTTAAGCTGGAACAAGTATGCAGAAAGAAAGAATACGATAAGATTCAAGCGCACCAACTCAGTACATTGGAAGTCATCATCTCCAGGGCTTATCAACAACAACAATTGGGAATATAGCTGGGCAACCAATGAGATGGCAGCTTCCTTCCTAAAGACTCCAAAAAACACGGAAGAAAGACAGATCTTCAGAGAACTATTTCCATAGGGAAAATCCTGGTTGACTCAGGAAGATATGCTAAATTGACAAAGTATTACAAGCCCACCACTAATAGTGAATCATGAAGCTCACTTCATGGAATCTAAGAGGGCTCAATAGCCCCGGGAAAATCGGAATGATAAAAAATATGATAAAGCAGGAGCAACCCCAGATTTTATTTTTGCAGGAAACAAAGTGTAACAGTAACACTCTTGGAAACATCCTCTCTAGAGCATGGCCAAGTTGTCACTCGGCTGCAATGGACACTTCAGGTGCCTCTAGGGGATTGGAAATCGCCTAGAACACGCAAGCTATAACGCTTTCAAACTTTCATGCCTCCCATCACATTATACAGACAACGTTTCATATAATAGGCACCAATATTCATGGACATCTTACTAATGTTTACTTCCCACAGGAAGCAGGCAACAAAATCGCTCTTCTAGACACAATAGAAGCACTTAACTTCAATAGAGTCCACCCTCTTTGGATCATTGGAGGAGACTTCAATATGATCACCAAGCTAGAGGAAAAGAAGGGAGGCCGAGCCAAGCTGGAACAGGAAAATGGCCAATTTAAAGAATTTATCCAAAACAATTTGTTAATAGATATGCAATTCTCCAATGGAATGCACACTTGGAGCAATCACAGAGCTGGGCGGCAAAAAATTGCTTCAAAACTCAATATATTCCTCATCTTTGATAACGCAATACACCTTGGTGACGACATCACATCATCAATTCTTCCATATACAAGCTTCGATCATTGGCTTATCTCTCTCCAATGGCAAAGGCCAGGCAACTCAACCAGACATCCATTCCGTTTCGAGGCTTTTTGGCTCTCCCATCCTGCCTTCAACGATCTCATCAGATCCAGTTGGAGCAACTTCCCAATGCCAGACGGATCAAAAATGTTTTAGTTTCAACAGAAACTCAAATTCCTGAAATCCCAAATCAAGCGTTGGAATCAAGAGACTTTTGGCAACATCTTTCAGGCTCAACAAGATCTAAACAAAGAAACGAGAGAACTCCAACAACAGATAATCACAGAGGGATACAAGGAAGGGACTTTGGAACGAGAAAGGCACATTCACAATCAATTGGAGGAGAGAAGAAAGCAGGAAGAAATTCTCTGGAAGCATAAATCTAGGATCAGATGGCTAAAAGAAGGCGAAAGGAACACTAAATTCTTCCACAGAACTACAATACAGAGAAGAATGCACAATACCATCTCTTTCATAAAAAAGCAAGGAGGGGAAGAGTGGAAAACCATGCAGAGATTGAACAGGAGTTCATCAGTCACTTCCAGGAGGTCCATTAAGAACCCCAAATTGATAGACGACCTGCTATAGATAAGATCACTCAAAATGTGCCGAAAACCATCACAGAAGAACACAACCATCTCCTCCTTCGACCAGTTACGCCTCAGGAGGTGGATCTAGCTATGAACCAGCTCAAGGAGGGCAAAGCTCTTGGTCCGGATGGCTTCACTACTACTTTCTTCCATTGTTTCTGGGATCTTATAAAAGAGGAGGTGTGGCAAGTGGTGGAGGAATCGCGCACTCTTCATTGGCTTCTGCCCTCTCTAAATTCAACTTTCATCACCCTCTGCCCTTGCTCATATCGCCTGAACAATTTGGATACGTAGAAGGAAGACAAATTTTGGACGGCATTATCCTCTCTCACGAAATCATACACTCCCTCAAGCACTCCAAACAGGCAGGTATGATTATCAAGATTGACCTCTCCAACGTTTTTGATAAGTTAAGTTGGATTTATATTCAAAAAATGTTAAATTCCTTTGGTTTTTCTCCGATGTGGATTCGCTGGATTCTGAGTTTAATTTCTACAACATTCTTCTCCATCCTCATAAATGGCATTCCCTCTCGACCCTTCAATCCCTCCAGAGGCATCAGGCAAGGTGATCCCCTATCCCCATTCCTTTTCATTTAATGGCGAAAGGTCTGGGTAGCCACATCAAATAGGCCCTCCTCTCCCAGCATCTCGAAGGAATCTCCATTCACAATTCTCCATCCATAACGCATCAACAGTTCGTTGATGACAATATGATTTTTGGGTACCCTTCTGTTCAGGAAACCTCCATTTTTAAATCCCTCTTGAATGATTTCTCTGATGCTTCAGGAATAAGCATAAATAAGGTAAAATCGCAGATTTTCTTTTTTCACACCCCTCCCATTACCCAACATGCTATTGCCCGCATTCTAGGCTTCTCCATAGCCACCCTACCTTCCAAATACCCAGGCGCTCCCCTTATAGACTTTGCAATCAAGCACGCCTCTTAGCGTATGCTCCTGGAGAAACTTGAATCTCATCTCACTTTATGGACTCACAGAACTCTGAACATAGCTAGCAGATTAGTGCTAATCAAAGTTGTGCTTCAGGCAATGCCTCTCTACCTCTTCTCAATCCTGGCAGTACCTAAATGGGTCCTTAAAAAAATAAGAGCTCTACAACGCAATTTTCGTTGGGGTGCAACTGATACAAATCGCAAATAGGCCCTAGTAAAATGGACTACAGCATGCAAGCCAAAGGAAAAAGGGGGTATATGTTTGCGATATCCTAATCATAGTAACGAAATCATGGGCGCAAAGATATGGTGGCAATGGCTTTCTGCGCCCAATAAGCCATGGGCAGCCATCTGTACAACTAAATATGCCAATCACAGACCAGCGGAGGAGCTTATTAGATTCACTCCTACTGAAAAGGATCACTAATTTGGAACATTGCTAGACAACACTTCTTGTTGATCCAACAACACAATTTTTGGGAAATAAGAAACAACAGCACTGCTCGATTCTGGAGGGATGCCTAGAATCAACTACCAAAGCTCAACAACATCCTCAGACCACCTCCTTGCCAAGAATGGGAGGAGCAACAAAAGGAATTCGTCCAACAACAGTGGACTCCGGAGACAAAACAAGGGTACAGACAATGGAAGCAGATCGACAAGCTGATCAGGAATGTAGATAACCAGACAAAATAGGTCTTGGAGAGTGAGCTCCAAAAATGTCGCATTAGATCTTCCAAAGGCAGGGATATCTTAAGATGGGGATATACCCCTAGAGGTTCCTTCACCACCAAAGAGGCTTACGAAATTATATGCAAAGATCCAACGCCCCTGGATCCTATCTGGGGAAGAATCTGGGCTCCGGGTACTTGGCCCAAAGTATCCTTATTCCTCTGTCTTACTGAGCACCGGAAGATCCTAACTTGGGACAATTTAAGGAAAAGAAACATTCATGGGCCCTCCGTTTGTCCCAATTGTCATTCTCAGGAGGAATCGCCACAACATCTCCTGTACTCCTGCACTTTTTCCAACCAATTGCGGGAGAAGGCCAGCTTCCGTTGCCAAAGAAAATGCAGAGTGTCTGAGGATATTGTCAACTCCATTCGCCATTGGTACCAAAATCTTTACAAAAGCGCACTTCTCAACCAATTATGGAGAATGATCCCAGGCCTTCTCTTATGGACGATATGGAAAGAAAGGAACAAGCGTATATTCAAGGACCAAAGCACTCCTTTAGAAATCATTTGGGGAAACTTCTGTCTCAATCTTAAAGAGACCTTGGCGCTCTAATCTTGGCTACCTGATGATTTTCCCACTCTTGCAAATGAGAAAGCCATTTTGGAAAACTGGAACATACAACTCCCACAAGGAACTCACAATCACAGACCTTCAGAAAGCACTCATGGACCCCCCTCCAAAGCATACTTTCAAACTCAACTTTGATGGAGCTTCTAAGGGCAACCCCGACAAAGCAGGATTTGGTGTCATTTTCAAAGATCATGAGGGTTCGCCTCTCCTAATTTACTTCAGAACCATTGGATGGGACACGAACAACTCGGCTAAGTTGGAGGGTCTCTGGCAAGGATTACTCCTTTCCCAGCACCATTGATTCCATCCTCTAGAGATAGAAGGTGACTCCCTAATCCTCATCAATTTGGCCAACCAACTTCTCAATGGAGCTCATGCACATAAAATTGCCAATAGTTGGAGACTCGAAGGCAGACTAGATGCTATAGAACAATTGCTTTGCACCAACCGAGCTATCATATTCAATCATGTTAAGCGAGAAGGCAACAAGGTAGCTGATCTACTGGCCAACCTAAGAGTCGAAAATGGGCATAATCTTCTCACTGGAGCTCTAGACATAATTCAGAATCATGATCAAGAACAGGAATGCAAAATTCTGGTCCAAAGGGATGCAGCTCCCCCGAATGCGGGTGTATAGCCAGGTTGTTAATGCGATGGGACAGGGGTGGGGCGAGGTGGGACGACATCTGCCTACCCAGTACTGCACAACTAAATGCATGTTGAATGAAGGGCCTCAGCATTTGAGGAAAGCAGGATTCATTTGCTTCACCTCAAGCGGCTCTTATCCTCCCAGCTTGTCCTTCGATATGTTTATCGCCTCCGCACGCTCTGGCTTGCCCTGGACCTCGACTCTCTTCAATGCCACAGTAATGGAGGGTGCTTCTCGAGGCATGACTGAGGACGATAAATTAAGGCCCAACAATGGGATTGCTGTGGAGTCTCAGTTGATTCACTTGCATTACTACCCAGCCTCTGATCTCTGCTTTGGTTATGGTCTGCATGGTGCCGGCTCTCGTAGCTTGACAGGGGCGAATAAGCTGGAGCCATCCGCTGGTCTCTTTGAGGAGCCATCTCCGTCAATCCTCTGGTTTCTCTCTTTGGCCTCAGGACTTCGTTCTGTTGACTATCTGATCTGCCCTGGATCAGCCATTGTTGCTGCTCAACCTTGCTTTCATCTCGCTGCTGTTGTTTACCCTATGCCCCATCTACGCCATAGAATGCGGTGCCGCAGGGGCACTCCTCAGCGTGCGCCCTCCAGCCCACCCTTCGATTCTCCCTCCCTCTCCAGTGAATTCCTAGCCGACCATTACCCTCACACTCGCAGTGGGAGAGGGTGTCTTCATTTGCCAAGCCATTACCCTGAGACCCGCCCTCCAGGCACCACGTCTTCTCCCTCGTTCGGCTCTGCGATTTTCACCTTCAACTGCTCTCAGAACCGCCCAAGGATTACAACTCACATTTCGGTGGTCTTTCATGAGGAAGCCCAGGTGGGAGAGTCTAGCTCTCATCCGGAGGGCCCTGGCTCTGTCTCTACTCCGAATCCGTTTCTCCAGAGGGGAACTGGCAGTGTGTCTTTGCAGGCTCTGGAGGCACAAGCACGCAATGCTCTTGACGTGGTGATGGCGTCGGCGGATCCTGGTCCTTCTAAATCTGAAGCTACTCTTGCAATGGATCTGCCTGATATAGGTTGGTGCAGAATTGTGGAAGAACCTCCAGATGATTAGTTTGCTCACTATTGCCCTGTTCTCATGTCCTACGACCCATACTATCGGGCAAGTTTTTTTTCAAACTAATATGTGGGTTCATTCCTGCAAGTTTTGGTTCAAATTGCAAGTTTTTGTGAATTTCTGTAAACTCTATAATAACAAGAAGGTCGCCACTTATGCCCCGTGGGTTCTCATAATTGGTTCTAGATTAAGCTCTCTGTCATGGACAATGTTTTTGATATTCTCTGCCTCTCCTTCAGGGTAGTGTTTTTGACTTCAGTCGCGTTTTAATTTTACCTTTTTCTGTTAATAGATTAATCTTATTTAGAAAAACAAATATGGAGGAGTATTTATCTCTAATAATTTTTTAAGGTTATACAAGTTTGAATTATGAGAAACCTTTGAATTACGAGTAGTTTTTCTTTAAGACAAAGTCATATCATGAATATATCCAATTTGGAAATAACAATAAGAAGAATGATCCAATAACAACATAGAATGTTAATAAGGAAGACAAACAACAAACAATTAGGAAAAAAATAAACCCTAAACAACTAGCTAAATTAGCTCCATCTTCTTAGAGGCTGTGAATAACTTTTGATTACAAACAAGCTTGAACCGCATAGAAACCACTAGAGACTCTTTCTAGTCAAATAAATAAGCAATTTTACAAATCCATAAAGAGGGCAAAAGAAGAACCCCCACCTTTGAAGCAAATAGGTTTGGAATTCTTTCTCAAAATGAATCAATTTCATTCTCTAATATATTAGCTTTTTGTATTCTAGATCTTGTATCCTTAGACCATTCAGTGTAGAAGCTCTAAAGGAAGATCTAAAATCAAAATTCCCAATGGATAATGAGGAATCCTTTTTTGATCTCCATGAATAATTAGAGCATCCCTCTAAGAAAAACCTCTTTGTGTTAGGCATTCTCACTAAAAAGAAATCCCATTGAATGGAGAAAGAAGAAAAAGAAGAGGATGAACATGAAGAAAGGTTTCCCAAGAAGCTTCGTTAGAAACTAGCCAAAGACAATTGTGAATAGGCTACAAATAGAGATAAGGCCTTAAGAACCCAAACTACTCTAGACAAATCCGTCTTTAAATGATTTAGCATGTACAACTCACTTTTCACATTGTACACCATTTTCTTTTTCTAAAAAACTAGATATTGAATCTCACTTCCACAGAGCACAAGAACCAACTAACAAAGACCAAAAAAAACAACTAATTAATTTATGTGAGTAATTATAGATGTTATATGTCTTTTATTCATATATTTTTTCTAATTAAATATAGTGAAAGTAAATTATTGATATTTATAATGTGTTAATTATAATTTTTCTATTAATAATTTTTTTTTTTTATTTTATAAGATATTGAATTAAATATTACATATCTCTCCATTAAACTTCAATGTACCTTTCCAAATATATTTTTATTTTACCACTTTTCATGCCCCAAATTGTTGGTTTACATATTAAATTATTAAACATACTATCAATAACTATGGTCTAAATGATTGTTTATTGGGTAACCTTTCATTTTTAGTTAACAAGTTAAATAAAGAACCATATTAATATTTTGATGATTAAACTTAACATGTAAATTTTGATCAAATATTTAATATATATTAAAATATAAAATTATAACATATAGCAATAATGAAAAAATTAATTAATTCAATTATTAAATCTAAAACCTATAAGATGAGGTCACCTTAATCGCACATTGTTCAAGAGATTGTGTCAATTATTGATGTTCATTACTTATTGGCATTAAAAAAAATACCTACCTAAATAGTGAAGATGATCTACCCACCTTTCCATTATGTCTAATATGAGCGAAGACACTTATATTCTATCTTTAACATCTCAAATGAGGGAAGATATATTTATCTATCCCTTGTGGATGCTTTACCAGAATTGTTTCATTGAAAAAACTAATGTTTCAGTTCTCTGACAGCCAGACTCTCCTCCCAGTAATGAGTGGCATGCATATCGTTTGTATGGATAAGATGGAGGCGACCCTTGGAGAGTGATCCATGGTCTCCACTTGGCTTAAACTGGCATATGTGTGGCCTGGCATTGGTTCACATAATGCCCCTGGACGGTGGAGGTGTTTTCACATTAAATACATGAGAGTGGGAGAGCGCGCTTTTGGGATTGCCAATGACATTCAACATTCTAATTGTTCAGTCGAAATAGGTATGGACGTGCAAACATATGGTGGATTGGACGTGGTTGTGATTTTCTCTGACAATCGATCATGGTTCATTAATGACCTCACTATCATGCAAGATCTTGGGATGGCGAAACCCTGGGAGAAGCATTACATTTGATGTATTGCATCAACCTTGTTTCACATTTGGTAAACATTGCATCATGATTGTAGTTTTATATAATAGTTCGTCTAATGTTTGAGGGTGGCGAATCCCGGTTCTCTTTCATATAGGGTATGTTTTGGAGTTTTGTTTCCTCTTACACAATATTTTCTCACATGATAGTTTTAGTATCAAGAGAAGATTATTCTCACTGGTGTTTTCTTGCCAAAACTACCAAGGTTCAGGCTATTTCAAGTACCTTTGTTGGTCTTTGCTCTATATCTTCCAAGGTTCAGGTCGTCTCAAGTATCATTGCTGGTCATCATTACTGGTTTGTTCTTGCCAAAACTTTCGAGGTTATAATTGTGAGTGTTATGGGGTCAAATATAGGGAGCCAATGCTTTTGTGTGTGTTTCTTACATAACTCAACACCTATGCCTTCATTCGATTTGGTTTTTGTATTCCCCACTGTAGGTTGTCAATCCCTTAAGCCCTATGGAATATCATTTAATTGTGTTGTCTTAGTCGTTGGCGTCTGGTATAGTGGGTGTTTCTCCATTTGGTTCTAATTACATTTACAATTGAGTTTTCTAAGGGAAATTTTTGAAGAAATGGAGAGTCAAAGAGTATTTCATTTTGTTCCAAAAAGGATTTAGTGTCCATTTTGGTTTGGAACCATTCTTTCAAAGGTTCCTTGATGATGTCTACATTGAGTTTCCAGTTGTGAATTTCAAGTTCTCAGTCATTTTGCACTTGGTATTTTTGGCCATAAACGGTTTATCCTATCTAGTCTTTCATCATAGTCAGTTCACTGGGTCGTTCCTAAATTTCCTTCATAAGTTTACTTGCAGGTATTATATTCATATGCTCTTGTGTCAATATTTGCTCAGTCACGAGGTGTTGATTTTTGGTAGCATCAAATGTGCTCTAAGTCTCAATTTTTTTAGGGAGGCTTGGGCACATGTATTTGAAAGAACCAAGAAATCATTTTGGGAAATTCCACCTGGAGACAGTTTTATTAAAATAATTATTATTTTTAATGGGTCCCTAAGTCTAAACTTAAGAAATTAAAATAATTAATGGGCATTAATCTAACTGTGGGTGTAACTTCTATAAAAGACGAGGATCGAGTATAAATGAACTTAGACATTGATTAGCTACTAATTCATGTTGTTGAATGTCAACAAGAAGATTATTTAAGGAGGCTTGAGGGTCATTTGGAAGACATACAGAGAGTTGATCAGTTAGATCGAATCACTGAGCTAGAGAGCAGTGCAGTGATTTCGTAGTCATCATGCAATGAGGGGCAGGGATAGTATCCGAAGGGAAATCTTTCTCAGTCAAAGAATACTAAGTAGAGAAGGCAAAGGGAGATCTAGCAGTGGTAGTGTAGAGCTAGAGGAGCTGACGTAGAGCTACATAGGCCCACGAAGAGGCAGCATAGGCTAACACAAAAGCCGAAAGGAAGTCCGAAAATTTGTTGGGGAGATCGATTTGTAAGTTGGAAGCCAGGGTGAGAGACTGGGAAGTAGAAATTGAAGTTCCTGGGTAGCAGATTGATCAGCTAGAGGGGTGACACTGTCCCTAGAGGGTTTGATGTTGGGCTGACGTAGACACTATGTAGAGGCAACCAGGGGTAGTCATTAAAGGGCTGGATCAGCCAGGATTTCCAGTGATAGTGTGAGGTAATCTCATAGATCTCTCTTTCAATGATATTCTCTATAAATAGACTGTCGGGAAGGCATTCAAAAGTTGTATTCATATTTACTACTGCATAATAATAAAAACCCTTAGATTTGTTGCAAGGGTTTTCCTGCATTGGGTTTTTCTGAGGACATTTGTCCAAAAATAATTGTGTAGATGTGTGTCGTATATTTTCCTATTTAGTTTCTTCTTTTGACATATTATTTTAATTAAGTGAAAGTTGCAATAGTATTTACTTCGATATTTATTGTAGACCACAGTAAATAACTTGTATGGATTAACAAGTAGGAGAAGTAACATCAATTTTCTATAGTATGGATTCTAGTTGAGGAATTTTCACATGGTATCGGAGCAGTGCAGGTGAGATAAGAAGAGCAGTGCCAGAGAACCCAACGCTAAGTAGGGAAGGAGATTGAATAACTATAGGAGGCAGCAGTTTGAATCCCTAGAGGGATTGCACAATCCAAGCTAGGAGGGCTGAATTTTCAAGGAAAGTCTCTATCTAAGTGAGTTGACAGAGAGGAAGGGCTTCTAGATCGAAATCTTGCCAAGCAAGAGGGATTAGTTCATAGCGTCAACGTGAGGAGAGAGCTGGTGGGACATAGTTTTCAGTAGGCGAATTGTTGGGCTGAAAGATGTTAGAAAAGAGATGAGAAGCACAGTGAGGTCATTTTTTCCTCAGTAGACTTCCCACCAAGAAGTTTGTTTTCTTATTACCTGAGAAACAACAGTAAGAGATAGAGAGGAGCAGTTCAACATTTTCGTGGCAGACATAGCATCGAGTGGGTTGAGAGATCAGGACAATTTGGATGGGGCATCCAACTATGTGATCTGGAAGGCAAGGATGTCATGTGTTCTACATGAGAATTTTCTCAAGGCCTATGTCGACAACGTGTAGCTCTACCCCCAAATGCAAATCTGTTGAAGAAGTACAAGGGTGAAATGCCGAAGGCTAAGAGGATGATCCTTGATGGAGTAAAGGATCACGTGGTATGTCAAATTACTAGTAGAGGGATTGCTAACGAGATGTGGGATGCCTTGGTAACGTTGTATCAAGGATCTTCCAAAAAATGGAAGATGTACTTAGAGCAGAAATTGAGATCTACACAAATGCATAAGGGGGAGTGCATTGATCTGTTCCTCACAAAGCTTCAAGAGAATCGAGAAGAGTTAGCAGTTGTGGGGTCTACACCGCAAGGTTCTGAGATGGTGAGACTGGACCTAAACTCAGTCTCAGAAGAGTGGAAATTCTTTGTCCAAAGAATCCTGGGCAGGGTGGCTTTTCCAGACTTGGATAGTATGTGGGAAACTCTCAAGCAGGAAGAGCTAAGGAGATATCTAGTCAAGTGTAAGCTTCATGGAAGTAGAAGTAGTGGTCCGAAGCCCAAGGAGGAGGAAGAGAATGAAGCCCTTGCATCCAAGGGGCAGTAGGATCATCGAAGGTGGAAGAAGGATGTCTTGAAGATCAAATGCCTCAGGTGTAGTGAAATGGGTCAGTATGCAACACAGTCTCCTCTGAGGAAGAAGGAAAAATATGAGAAGCATGATTCGAACGATGCACCAGTGAAGATCGAGGAAGAGGAGTTTTCCATGACATCTGAGATACCTCAAGGAGGGAGGTGGGCTGATTTCGAATTGTAGTTCGAAAGAGTTGCAGATGGGCAGGATCCTTGAGGAGCACACCTCTTAGATCGATTCCTTGCTATGTAGAGCCCAAATGAGAAGTATTAGGATGGACCAGTGTCAGTTGGTGTAGAGAAGTGTTGGAGCAATATATGCAATGTCTAGAACGCCAATTCTGAGAAGCATAGTGCAGGGTTGCAGTAGTGTAGGGAGGCACAGTGCAGTAGCAGCAATAGCACAGTGGCTTCAGAGTGATAGCGTGGGACTAGCAACAGTCCGATATTTGGCACTGAGATGCATCTATGCTGAAAACTTGTTCAGATTTTGGGATGTTTTTTAGTTGTAGTGAAAATGAAGTGTTAGTAGTGGTAGTGCTAGCAGCAGCATAGATGTAGCACTTAAGAGGGAGTTTTAGTATGGATGCAGTGTTGATAGTGGCAGTGTCAGCAGCAGTACAGTTACAACAACAACACAGTAGTTGGTGGACATCATGTCAGACATCAACAGCGTATAGGATGATGTTATGAAGTCAGGGTGATGCTTCAGTGGGAGGCATTGCTAGAGCATATTCCTCGCTAAGAGGGAATGTTGATTTCTAGTAGAATCAGATGTGCTCTAAGTCTCAAATTTTGCAGGGAAGCTTAAGAACATGTATTATAAAGAACCCAAAAAGTGTTTTAGGAAATTCCACCTGGAAACTATTTTATTAAAATAATTAATTAATTTAATGGGTCCCTAAGTCTAAACTTAGGAAATTAAAATAATTAATGGGTATTATTCTAACTGTGGGTGTAACTCCTAGAAGAAGACAAGGATCAAGCAGAAATTATCTTAGCCATTGATTATCTTCTAATCCAGGTCGTTGAATGTCAACGAGAGGATAATTTAAGGAGGTTTGAGGGTCATTTGGAAGACATACAAAGAATTGATCAATCATATCGAATTGCTCAGCTAGAGAGTAGCGCACTTATTTCGTAGTGGTCACACAATAAGGGCATGGATAGTATCCGAAGGGAAATATTTCCTAGTTGGAGAATATTCAATAGAGAAGGAAAATGGAGATCCAACAATGGAAGTGCAGATCCATAGGGGATGACATAGAGCTACACATTCCCACACAAATGTAGCATAGGCTGACACAGAGGCAGTGGAGAAGCTGAAAAGAAGTCCGAAAATTTGCTAGGGAGATCGATTTCTAAGCTGGAAGTCGGGATGTGAGACTGGGAAACAGAAATCGAAGTTCATGGGCAATAGATTGATCAAATGGAGGAGTGACATTGTCCCCAGAGGGTTTGACATTGGGCTGAGACAGACACTGTGTAGAGGCAGTGTAAAGGAAACCAGAGTCAACCAGGGGTAGTCATTCAAGGGTTGGATCAGCTAGGATTTCTAGTGATAATGTGAGGTAATATCATAGATATCTTTGTCAATGATATTCTATGTACTGGACTGTCAAGAAGGAATCCAGAAGTTGTATTCAAATTTACTACTGCATAAAAATAAAAACCCTCAGATCTGTTGCACCAGTTTTCTCGCATTA
>APFE030336576.1:0-10207 GCA_000404065.3 Pinus taeda
AAACAAAAATTGGACTTTTGAATTTTGGTGTTTAGAATGAATTTATAGATATTCTCACCCATATATTCCGATGTTATTAATTATGTTATTTTTATAATAAATATGCAGACTGTAATATCCAGTTTGACACAAGCAAAGCAGCAAACTGGTTCAGAGGATTACTATATGGATGACCTGATGGGAATTAATAACGATCCTTGCGACGAGTGGGAAGAATGGATGGGATGGGAAGGAGCTGGAACCCTTGATTATTCCTCCCATATTAACATCTATGCAGGATTATACCTTTATCCTCATTTGTATTCGTGTCACCTTGCCTCGTAAATAATTAGGCCTTTCCATGACCATCTCCAAGTTACCCAGTTATGGCTTACTTTTGAGACTCTTACCTGTAATGCTTCTCAGTCCTCTCTGTAAATTGAACTTACTTTTCTCAGTCCTCTCTGTAAATTGAACTTACTCTCCTATTTGTATAGCAGATTTACTTTCTATTACCTCAGCTTCTGCTTCACAAAGGCCTTCTTGACTCAGATGAGCAACAGCTTTTTGAGATGTCTCAATCTTGAGGACTAATTTGCTCTCCTCAGGAGTTCTGATCTTGTAGCTTTATTTATTTTAATCTCTTATTTACTGGCAGGTGCCTTTGGATCTCTCCATCATGCTAGAGGATCTGCTCTTAAATGAAGAACTGAATATTTGAAGAACTGAATATTCTTGTTGTAATTGGAATGCTATTCAAAGAATGGAAACCATTTATTTGATCCAGAGACATTTTTGTTAGTGATCTGAATGCTGTTGTTTCATTCCACACAAATGTACTATGTACTTTTCTACATTTCTATGGTATATTGAAATAAGATATTAAGTATTGACGAATATTGCCTTTAGGGCAAGAATCCCCTTTATGGCAAGAATCCTCTTAAGATGTCAACATTAATGTTGATTTTCTTAGTTTTTGTTGTGAATCAAAATATAAGTAATTTCAATTAGTTTAGAAAATGTGGTTCAATGGTTAGATGGCAGGATTGAGCTTTACACATTTTATGGTCTAATCACAGACAAAACTAGATATGCCCCAGAGTTCCTCCCAGCTCAATTTCTTAAATTGAAAAAAAAACTACCTCAATAACTTTTGAATTACAGGTTGCAGAAATTGTTATTAGGACAATGTTGGGATGGACCATAAGAAATTATGCTCTGAAGTTTAATTGTGAGGCCGTTAATTTTTGAATTACAGGTTGCAGAAATTGTTATTAGGACAATGTTGAGATGGACCATAAGAAATTATGCTCTGAAGTTTAATTGTGAGGCCGTTGAGTGGATAGCTGATGCCCAGATCTTGCTACAAGAGAGTTCTGAACTGTCCAACGCCAGAAAAGTTGAAAAGGGGAATTCAGGGGTGGAATTGGCCTATTCACATATGTAGGGAAAGAGTAGACAACAATGGGAAGCCCTTCAGGTGTTTCAAATGGATTTTAGCTCTTTAGATTGGGGTTTAAAACTTTTTGATTTGTAATTTTATGAAAGATTTTAGCCTTTTGAAATTAGGGTTTAAAACCTTTTAGTTTGTAATTTGTAATTAATTACATGCATATTGCATGCATTGTGAATTGTATATAGGATTTGAGTGAAAAATGTTGTGAAATGTATAATGTTTCATTCTTTTCGGACTTAAAAAAGACTAAATTCTTACAAAGTTGAAATCCTCAAATTTGAGTTTCTTTGTTCACTTAGTATCAAAGTTGAAGCGGACCAGCCTCCAGGGAAGAAAAAAGGGCATGGGAGTTTGCCAAAATATTTGATAAATGCTAATAAAGTTGTAACCATTGTCCTTTATTTAAAATAATATAAAATTTTTGAAGAATTTAAAAATTGTTGGCTCCTTTTCCTGGCATGCCAATCACAGTTGAAAAAAATTGGTAGAATATAAAAATTTGTACAAAGTGTTTATAAATATTTTATAGTAAATATACAAAGATATTGTAATAAAGTAAAGGGTGAGAAGTTTTGGAATAATTAAAATATATATATAAAAAGATAATATTTTGTATCTAAATATCCAAGAAATATTTTTAAATATAAAGCATGAATTAAATTTTTTATTTATTTTTAGTTTTTTATTATTTAAGGAATTTTTGAAATTAATAGATTAGTAGAATTTTTATTTATTTATTTGAAATATGCAATTTAATGTATTAAAATAATTTAATTCTGGCAAATTTTTTAATGGTTTTCACCATGTTTTGGGCAAAAGTAGTTGGAAAATGTGCATGAAAAATATTTAAAAGGTAGAATGTTTAAATTATTACCATATAAAGTAGTCTATTTTTTATAAGTGTTTTGATACAAAAGAACTAATATTACATTTTGATTATGTCTCTTTTTTATTTGATTATATTAGTTTATTATGATTATCAATTTTCTAGGTAATGTATTTTATTATCCTCACTTTTTGGTGTCTCAATTTTTGTACTATTTCCTTTTGGTTTAGGCGATGAGTGTCCAATTTCCTTCCTCATGTAAAAGATGTACTAGATTGATTGCAAAATGAGTATTCAACACACACAAAATGTAACAAGGGATTGTCTCTATCCCCATGGCTACAATTCTTGAAATGATTTGTAAATTGTCGTGGATTTTCCACTGGACAGTTCGTCACAACAAATATGATAATATTATATTAAAAATATGAGATTCTACACTATTACAGTTTTATTAAACTTTAAGATCTGTAAATTTAATTGTAATTAGTGCATGCATGTGAATGAAAATTATGCAGAAAAGTAGAGAACGACAAAATAAGCTCACACACACACAATAGGACACAAGATATGCTCTCTAGGAAACCCTTTCGGGAGAAAACTTAGCTAGAAGGTGAGGTTGTTTCGCTCTCTTTCTATGTCTGGAAATATGGCTGCTGGTACAAAGAAGTAATGTTTGTGGCCCATGGACTGCTACAATGCACAAATTCTCTCTATGTGCTCTACCTCCTATCTCTCCTCACAATCTTTGCTTAACTATGAAACAAAATGTTCTCAAAAGAATGGAATGTCTCTTCCTCCTAGTGGCTTGGTTATAACACAACCCGATAGCCTACTAGTGGTTAATTTTGGCTACATCAACTCTTAATTAGAGTTATAACATAGACTCTTCTAGTGTATTTTACATCATAAACATGTGGCTAGCCCCTTTTCCATGAATAATGGGGGCTGACGCGACATCCACTTAAATTATAGGTGTGAAAACATGAAGGTCAATTTCTGAGTGGCATAACTTTTGCATACAGACTCCAATTGATGCGCTTCTTGCGTTGTTGGAAAGATCTCTGTGTGTAGAACAACATAAAATGGCACTAGCCCAAAGCCGAAAATTTTTACCCAAGAAAAAAATCATTTTATGCCTCAAAATGCTCCGAGAAGGTTTTAGACCCCATTTTGCCAAGCAGGGTCCCATTAGTAAAAATAATCCTATGAGTTGATTCCCCCACTTTTTCCACTCCGAATGCATTGAGATGGATGAAAAACAATACAATGATCTAATCCGGATCACAAATCCCCATTTTGGGAGGCTTTTGGTCCCCAGATTTTTTTACTAAATGAGGTATAAATTTCCTCCACCGTCTCTCGGGTGTACCATTTAGCTTTGCTTGGAAGTTGTCCCTTCAATCTAATCTTCCAAAGGTCATGCTTCCACTATATTGTAGTTCCAGACCTTTTTTGAAAAACTGTATCTTCTTTCAACTCTGCCTGAGCATCCGGTGCCAAGTCCTCCACAGAAGGTAAGACCTGTTCCTCTTCTTGATCTAGCATGTAAGGCTCATAAAGTTTCAAATTCTCTACATTCACAACTAAGTAAATGAACATATATGGTGGTAAAATAAGTCGATAGGAATTATCACCCACCCTTTCCAGTATATCAAAGAGACCGTACCTCAAAGCCTTGATTTTCTTACTAGGTCCCTACAACCTCTCCTTGTTTAATTGTAGCTATACTGTCTCCCGCCTTGAATGATTTCTTTGTTCTATGTTGATCATGCCTAAACTTATGATGTGACCTTTGTAGTGTTTCTTGTACCTGTAAATGGATCTTCATGATCTTTTCTGTAAATTTTTCTGCCCTCAAAGCATCTCCTGCAAGATCTTCCCTACTCCTTGCTTTCCATATGCAATATCCAAAGGTGAAGGTGGAAAATATCCAAAACAAGTTTCAAATGGGGACTTTCTTGTAGAATTATGGGTTTCTCTATTGTAATAATGTTGCATATATACCAGATTTTCATCCGAGGTCTTCAGATGCTTATGGTTGTATCCCCTCAGAAGTTACACCAAAGTCTTGTTGACTACTTATGTCTGCCCATTTATCTATGGATGGAATGTTATAGACCTCTTCAACTTTGTGTCCATTTTCTCCCACAATGTAGTCTAGAATGCACTAAGAAATGTTGTATCCCTGTCTAAAACGATGCTCCTTGGTTTCCTAAAGTGCACCCAAACTTGTCCAAAGAACAAGTTTGATAATTCTTGCCTGCTGCTGGTCTTTTTCCAAGGCAAAAAAAAACACATCTTGTTGAACCTGTCAACTACCATGAACAAGTAGTCATGTCCCTTCTTGTTTGTCGGTAAGCCTCCCACAAAGTCCATGGAAATTCTTTCCCAAGGATGAATAGCTACAGGTAAGGGATGATATAGACCTTGTTGCTTGTTGCTAGATTTGCTGGTACAACAAATCATGCATTCTCTTATGAACCTCACAACTTTCTCTTGCATCTTGGGCCAATAGACATACCTCTGTAAGTTAGCCACAGTCTTCCCTACACCAAAGTTCCCTGCAACCTTGGAGGTGTTAGCCTGTCTAATCAACTGTAATCACACACCTTTAGGAACACATAACTTATCGAGCCTGTAGAGTGACCCATCCTAGAGATGGTAGTCAACAGTGCTTTCGCCATTGTGCACATGACTCTGACTTTGCAATTGTTGATACATCTCCTTGGAGTCTTCATCCTCTGAATATGCTTCCTTGTAGGCATCATGAGTGAATGGATCCATGTGCATAAGAGTCTCCAAAGTTGTAATTTTTGATGTGGGTGTCCTTGAAATTAGGTCAACCAACTTGTTTGTGTTTCCCTCTTTATACTTGATCACCAAATGAAATTGTTGTAAAAATCCCATCCACTTGTAATGCCTGGTTTATTGTAGCTTACTATGGGCCTGCAAGTATTGTAACGATTGGTGATTTGTGTGGATTATTGTCTCCTTTCCCATAAGATAATGCTTCCACTTCTTCACAACTTGCACCATGGCATAAAGATCCTTGTCATAGGTAGGGTAGTTAAGAACTGGCCCATGAAATTCTTCATAATGGTAGCATACTACCTTCCTCCCTACATCAAAACAACTCCCATAGCATAGCCACTCGCCTCGGTCTCCACTTCAAACGGTCGCTACAAGTTTGGTAATTCTAGTATTGGCGCTTGATTGATCTTCTTCTTTAACTCCTCGAAAGCCGTCTACTGATCTTTTCCCCACTAGAAACTCTTGCCACTTGCTGTTATTGCGTGGAGTGGTGCTTCTACCACTGAAAATGAGGGTATGAATTTCCTCAAGTACCGTGTTGCCTCAATGAAACTCCTAACCTCAGAAATTATTTTAGGCACAAGCCATTTCATGATAGCCTCCATTTTGTAGGATCTATCTTCATCTTTCCTCCACTGATCACATACCCTAGGTACACCAAGGACTATTGTGTGAATTCACACTTCCTGAAATTTTCTAGTAGTTAGTGCTTCTTTAATGTTTCCATCACCTGCGCCAAATTTGACATATTCTCCTCCTAGGTAGCACTATATACCAGTATATCATCCAAATAGACAATAAAAAATGAATCTGTAAAAGGGTGTAGTACATCATCCATTAATCTCATAAATGTAGCTGGTGCATTACAAAGGCCAAATGGCATGACTAACCACTCATATAAACTTGCCTTGTTTTGAAGGCGGTCTTCCATGTATCTTCTTTGACTCGAACCTAGTGATATCTAGACTTCAAGTCCAACTTGGTGAAGTACTTTGCTTACTGCAAATGATCTAGGCAAATCAGCTATCTAGGCAGGGGTATTTGTTCTTGAGTGTGATTTTGTTCAACTCCTTGTAATCTATACACATCCTCCATGTCCCATCCTTATTTGACACAATAATGATGGGTGACCCACATGGTGATGTACTCGGTCAAATGACACCATGTTCCAGCAGCCGCTGGAACTGTTTCTTCCCATCACTTGCTTCTATAACAGACTGCCTGTACAATCCAATATTTGGCAATGGGGAGTCTGGCAATAGTTGGATATCATGCTTCACTTCTCTCTTAGGTTGTAACTATTTAGGATCTTGAAACACATCCTTGTATGGCTGTAACAGCTCCTCCAGTTGTTGTTTATGTTTCTTAGTACACCCCTCCAAGGATGCCTTGCCTCTTATTGAACCCTCTTTAGATTGAATTTCTATTAAAAACAATAAAACATACTTATTGTTGGAACTGATCAATTTCTTGGCTTGGTTGGCACTTATTAGTGAGATTTTTGACTTGCCTTTGTGTGCATTAATGATGAATGATTTTCCATCGTTGATGAGCCGATATTGGTTGGCTCTCCTAATGAATATTGTGTCACACATGTACATGTATGGATTCCCAAACACGACTCCACATACATCAAGGGGAACCACATCTATGTGTACTTCATCAATAAAATCAACACTGATAGCAAATCTAATTTTACACTATTTTTTACCTTCAACTTTTCATCCTTATTTACTCATCCCAGTGGATATGGGTTTGGATGATCACGAAATTCCAACCCCAAATTCTTGACCAACTCTGTTGCAATGAGATTTTCATGCGATCATGAGTCAAATAGAGCATCAATATTTGTCTTTTTTACTAGTATCTTCATATGGAAGAGTTTGGTCATTTCTTTCTCTTCCTATTGTTGAAGGATACTCAGGTTCACCTCCTTTTGTACTAATGTACAAACGATCTTCACATCCACATCCAAGTTTCTTTAAACTTGGTTGCTTGAATAAGTGACCATGAGATTCTTCTTCTGGTTATCTCTCTTCTTGTTCTTTGGGTTTAGCTCTGGATGAAACTTCCAACACTTCTCCTCTGTATGGCCATCAGTGTTGTAGTGGTTTCTAGGATCTTTACATTGGTGTGTTGTGTTTGCCATCTTTTTATATTCCCCCCCTTTTGCTTCTTCTTTCCCTCCTTAGAAGCATCCTATTTCTCCTTATGCTTCGTTCCACTTGATTGCACTCTCTTTAGGCCTATGTTTTCCAGGTATTGCACATGTACACAAGCCTTGTCCACCAACTTGGGCTTGAACAACGTCACTTACTCACATAGATGGCAGTGTAGACCCCCCAAATACTTGCAGAGTACATTTGGGTTCTTTGGAGAGGTACCCAACATTATATCCATTTTCCTGAATTCCGTGGTGTACTCTTGCATGCATTGGCCCGAATTTTGCTTGATGTAATGCCACCAAATCCACTGTTCCTCCATGTACCCAATGGGATAATACTATGACTTAAGGAGGGTTTTCAAATCCTCCCACTTAGTCACTGGAGGTTCTCCCTCCAACCTTAGGGTTTCCGTGTGGCTCTCCCACCAAGTCAGTGCATGGCCTGTAATTTCAGCCGAGCAAATGAAATCATTTTCCCTTGATACAATGGACACTAAAATAAACTTCCAGTTGCTGCATCCAGTGGTTCAGCTTCAGAGTGTCGATCTCATTGTGGTACGGCTTGCTATCATTTTTTCTTCCATTTTAAATAGGGACTACGATTGGCTCACAACACTAGAACTGGGTTGATATTTTTCAGGTCCTTTCTTCGATTGGTTCTTCCTTTCACCCCAATCTACTGATCCCCATTCTGATTTTTCCTCTTCATTCGAACCCCCATCTTCTCCAAATATCCCCATATTTTTATTCAAGGCAGCCATGAGGAGGCTTACATTACGGTTGATATTTATGACTTATTGTTCCAACAACATGAACCCCACCTCTGTAGGATCAAGAGGTTTGTTTACAGATTTGTTAGCCATGATTATGGTTTTATGATTTTCACCCACACTGATCTAGATCCCTGCAATCTCCAAAAAAATACCTAAATAAACCCAATCTGATACCATATAATTTGTAAAATTCCGTGGATATTCCACTAGACAGTTCGTCACAACAAATTTGATAATATTATATTAAAAATATGAGATTCTACACTATTATAGTTTTTTTAAACTTCAAGATCTGTAGATTTAACTGTAATTAGTGCATGCATGCGAATGGAAATTATGAAGAAAAGTAGAGAACAAAAAAATAAGCTCACAGACACACATAAGACACAATATATGCTCTCTGGGAAACCCTTTAGGGAGAAAACCTAGCTGGAAGGTGAGGTCGCTTCCCTTTCTTTCTATGTCTAGAAATGTAGCTGCAGGTACAAAGAAGTAATGTTTGTGGAACGTTAGCTTACAATAAAAAAATCCTCTCTATGTGCTCTACCTCCTATCTTTCTTGGTTATCTTTGCTCGATTATGGAACAAAATAATCTTGAAAGAATGGAATGCCTCTTCATCCTAGTGGCCCGATTATAACATTACCTGGTAGCTTATTAGTGGTTAATTTTGACTACATTAAGTCTTAAATAGAGTTACAATATTGAATCTTCTAGAGTCTTTTACATCATAAACACATGGCTATCCTCTTTTCCATGAATAATGGGGGTTGACGTGACATCCTCCTGAATTATAGGTGTGAAAACAGGGAGGTCAACTTCTAAGTGGCTTAACTTTTGTATATAGACTTTGATTGACACACTTTTTGCACTGTTGGAAAGATCTTTGTGTGTATAACAACATAAAACAATATTGGGATAAAGCGGTGAAGTTCCCCCTCCAAAAAACATCGTTTGATGCCTCAAAACACTCTCGAAAGGTTTCAGACCCCATTTTGACAAATTGGGTCCTGACGGTAAAAACGGTCCCGTGAGCTGATTCCTCCACTTTTTCCACTACAAATGCATCGAGATGGAGGAGAAACAATATAATGATCCAATCCGGACCATGAAACAAGGGTAAGAGAATGTAAATAACTAAAAACACTTCATGCTCCTTAGTGTTGATCATCTGAACACTGGGATATGTTTTTCAACTTTGTCCTTTATTATGAGCACATTGAGGATGCCAAATTTGATAGAGAGACACTAACAATGTTTAGTAGTGAAATTTTTTTATTGTTTTACTTATTAATAGAGATGCAATTACTACAGAGAAAATCCAATGATGAGTTGAGAATCTTTTGTGGATTTAGTAGGAGTTTCCAATTTTTCTAAGATATATCGTAACCACCACCATTGTCCCACACATATTGTGCAACTTGTGGGATAGACAATTGATTGTTCTAAATTTCTCAATGCTTCCATGGGTTTCCTTCCTTACAATGTGTGAGATGGAACTTCATCTTCTACAATTGTGGAAGCATTGTTAGGTGGTGGTGCTTCCATTTTAACAATGCCACCAATGCTAGTAACTATTCCACCATTTTGTAGAGGACAAGGTGTGATGCTAGGAATATCATATTACTTTGTATGCTACTTTTATTGTAGATGTTCACTTTTATGTCAAGATGCTTTCCTTTGAGCTATTAATCGCTGAAAAATATTAGATTTCACTTGAGCAAAGAATCCTTTCTTCCATGCAATAAGATGAATATGTTGCTCTTTCTTAACATTAGATCATTAAGAATCATAGCAAGACCCATTTGTATTCGAAGTGCCATTAGGTCCAAACTTCTCAAGGTTGGAGCTTGAACTTGACTTGTCGAGTAAAACATGTATTTTCTTGTTCTTTAGCTCATTGACAAATCACTCAAAAGATTCAAAATTAGCTCACATTAGGGGAATTTTGAAGTCTAAAATGGGTCTTCTAAGGAAATAATAAAATAATAGCTAAACAAATAAAATAATATTTATTAATTTGCAATTCACTTTTTGCACCACAATCCATGTAACCATGGTTAAATTCAATTGAAAAGTTGTATCAAAATAAAATTAATAAAAAAATTGTGTTGATGTCACTATAAATAAAAATGAACTTTTCAAGAAAAGTCATTATCATTGAACAACTAATGCATTTGTCCTTTATACTTAAAT
>APFE030336577.1:5596-18201 GCA_000404065.3 Pinus taeda
TCAACATGAGGAAAGAGGTAAAAAGAGGGACCAAGCAGAGAGTACACCTACAGGTACATCAACCGACCAGCAAGGAGAAAAGAGGCAAAGGTTAAACCCCTATGCTGAAGAAGAGATTTCAGAGGAAACACTTGGAAACTTGAGAGGTGAGGGAACTTCAGGACAGCAGATCCCTCCCATCTTGGAGACATCGGCCAACTCCTTCCAGCAGGAGCGTGACAGACAACCAGGTGGGGAGGTTTCGTCCTCCAAACATCAAACACAAAGGGGCGCAGACATTAAAAGGGCTTTTACTGAAATCAAAGCTAGGAACGAACCAATAAGGTTCCAACTATATAATCAACTGCTAAGGATGGCCCCAACAAATCAACAGAGACTGATGGCAGCCTATGACATGGAAGCAGGAAAAATGACTTTGAGTCATTTCAGACCCACTGTGCAGCAACCACAATCAGCTGCAGACTACATAAGAACTAATCTAGAAGTCCTTTCCAAGGACATACACCCAATAGACCAGATTGAGCTACATAAGCAGACAGGAGAAATGGTGTACTCAACCTAGGCAGGTAAGGCTCTGCTGGCTCATAGATTGCAGAACTCCTTGTACAATACCTCTGCCCAGTTAAAGCTAGAGAAGGCCTCATCATTGGCTAAAGATAACAGGATAAAATCCCTTGAGGAAATCATAGTAGAGATGGGACATGACCCCAAAGATCCCAAGGGAACACAAGCCTTGATCAGGAAGAAAGAGGAGGATCTAGCAGTCCTCAGAAAACAAATGAAATTACCGCCAACTCTTCATCCTCAGACTGCAGAAGTAGCACAGCAGAAAGAGATGGAGGACGTGTACACCTTGCTTATGAAAATGAATCAGAGAATACTGGACACAAAGAAAGCACTAGAAGAAGCTTTGCAAGGGAAACAACTTGAGTTGTCTTCAAGGCCTCCTCCATTAATTCCAACGATCTTGGTTCCCCCTCCAGTAGTTACTACAACAGCACCTCCACCAGCTTCAACTTCAACAACAGATGTTTCAACCACAGCAACCACATCAACAACCACAACAACAGCTACACAAGAGGCCAATTTGGGCATAGAGGCCATGATGAAAGAGATTAGGGCCCTCAAAGTACAAATGACAGAAATGAAGGAAACCAAATAAAAGCTAGCTAAAATTGAAGCTAGCTATGATAAATCAAAAATTACAGTTGCTGAGAAAACCAGGGAAATAAAGGCCATAGAAAATAAAATAAAGGCCTTGGAGAAAGACCTCACTCTCCATGCAACCCTGGCTCAAATAAAAACAATTTTATGGGATAATATTGGCAAGGCTCTCATTGAGCAATGGACAGGGATTCAAACCATTTTTGACCAGATACATTTGATGACGTTAGCTCAGTATGAAACTCAAAAGGCCAAGGCATTATTGGTAGATAAGCCTGAGTTAGCAAATAAATTGATTCACTTTCTAAATACTCGTACTGGTGACCAGTTGATAGCACTGAACATTCAGAACAGAACAGAGACTATTGTGAGAGTAAAAAAGGTTCTAACCATGAGGAATTTTGTCCAGGCCATAAAAAGAAAGTGCCAAGAAATGCAAACAGAGGTACAGGCCTTCAGACAAAGGATGGCAGATTTACAGAGCAGAGGTTTACCCAACCTGGTTACTAGCGTGGGAAAGTTATTAAAGGAGGAGAAGTATGCATATAGACTACATACATATGTACAGAATCAGGTCACTGCATAATCAAGCAACACAAAAGAAGCAACTCCTCTCATAGGGCAGAGTTTATATAATAAACTAGAAGATCTATTTTACATTGAACATGAAATCAAGCATCTCTTTCCAGTCTGGCTGAATTATTATGCATGTACAGAAGCTAACGAGACCGTATTCAAACTAAGAAAACATCATGTACCATGAGAAGATTGGTGGCAAATCCTACTTCAGATTCTAAAGTAATTTTGATGCTCTGCATATTTTTGCCTCTACAAGCAAACTTCATTGCATAATTTTGCCATCAGGAAATTCGAGCTAACAACGGATGGAATTGGTGCGGAAAAGCATTTTGAAAAAGATAAATAGGTGGCAAGTGACAGCACACCCAGAACAACTCATCAGCATAGCGCTCATCAACCGACTTTCTCAGTCCAAGAGTCAACGACAATCAGGACACTTACAGTGGCTAATTAAACGCATTTACTTTCTCAGTTATTATTGTGCAATTTTTTCTTCATAATAGTTATTGAGCATGTCAGAGTAGCTGGACACAGTTATGTCCAGATATTTTCCCAATGGGATATTTTGTAAATAACTCCTATATATACTGCAGAGGCAGATGTATTAAGGGTTGGTTGTTTTTATAATTTTGGGATGATAGGCTCTGAGGGAGACTCACACTGTATGCTGGAAAATTTTCTATAATCAAAGATTTCTCACAAGCATGGAGAATGAAATGTTGTTGTGTTTAAATGGTTGAAGATTGACTGTGAAATTCTTGTGTTGTTGCATAACTCAATAAGTACTTCTTATCTCTATTTTCACTCATGAATTACGCTCTAAAACAACGGAAAGAAAGATTAGCTTAGAATTTGTTTAAATACACTCTATGCTCGATTTCTGCTATATTTTCATGTTTTCATCTGTTTTAGGCATAAATATGGATTCCATCTGGCTCATATTTGCCCTAATTCATCATGTATGACAGTTATCCATGAATTCTTAACTGCTCCTGGATACAGTTCATTCGTTTTCCCTCTGTTGAAGATATTGAGAGATTCTTTATTGCCTCTCATTCCTCAACTTTCATTTCATCTCTTTAAGCCTGAAGATTGTGTTATATACAACTACCTTGCTTCATATTTGTCTTGTGACCAAGAAAATGCACCAGCAGCCTAACTCCTTGACTCCACACCCAATGGTTTGAAACTTTCTTCTCTATACTTTGCTTCTCCACTTGAAGATATCTTCCCTCCATCTGAACTTCCATCCAAACTTAAATGAAAACCCCTGAAGTCAACAACTAGCCTAAAATCATCATCAACAAAGTTAAATCATTAAGAGAGAGCCCTCTCTGATTGCAGGTGGGCTAGAACCTGCAATCCAAAGATTGGTTTGTGGTTACCTCAGCCGTATCCCTTCAGAAGCTTAGGGACAACCTGAGTGATAACAAGATCCAAGAACTTTGTTGGGAATAGATCTTGGTATTCGCATAGTAGTCGGCCACCTTATCGACTATTTCTTCATCCCATTAATCTCCTATCTTTGCGAACTTAGGCTTTGCTTCAAATCTAATATTTACTTGTTTAGTTTTCAAAGGCTCTGATATATTTGGGTTCTCCATTTTCAGTCCTTCGACTTCGCGCTATCCTTTTATCTCTGGAATGTTAATATTCAGTGGGTCATCTTCTTCCCCTTCAGCAGTCACATTTTAACATTCTAGCTCATGGCACAGTTGTATACTCCAATTCAGCTTAGATGTGATGTTCTCTTGGTACTTCCCTTTCAAATTCATCTAAAAACAGATCCACATCAGTGAAACCATCATAATTTGGAAGATTCCTTACCTCAGTTGAGACACACCATAGTGATTTTGTCATCATATTACAATGCAACATAGATATTTCATGCAATTGATTCTACTAGTGTTCAAGCTCTTCATCTGAGTCTGAGGTGTAGAAATTATCCCTGTCCCTCACAACTTGTCCATCAGCTGTAGGATTGATCCAATCTTTGTTTCTCACTTTGATCATGTATAGCTAATCTAGATCATCATCATCTTCTGCAAAGTCATGAACAACTTCAGTATAACACACTCCCTCAGCAAGGTCTAGCGGCACTACAACCCTGAGTGCCTTCCTTTCAAATGTCATTTTCCACTTTTTCAAGTTGATTATTGCGTCCATATAAAAAGCCCAGTGAATCCCTAGGAGTGCGGGGTATGGGTTACTATCATCCACTATTTCAATGACCTTAAATTCTGCCTACACACCTGTGCCCTCGAAGTCTATCGTTACACCATATAAGCACCCCGGCAGGATAATATTTTGTTGATTGGCAATGTGCAAATGGATAGGAGACCACTGCAGCACAACTCTCCCCCATTCTCTCCCATGTCTGCTTAGGCAGAAAATTTGCATTAGATCCCAAATCCAATATTATCTAATCCATTTCATATTCTCCTATTTGTGCAGTCAGCCCAATCTCGTGTCCCGTCCACTTCTTATGCTTACCAATTTTCCTGACGATGCATTGTTCAGCAGTGGTCTTTTCTTTATTCACAAACTTGTTGATTAGCTCTTTCATCCCTTCTATTGATTTCTTATCACACAACAATTTCATACAGGTATTTAGAAAAGCAGCTAATACCAAAGGATCTACTTCTTGTGTAATACTAGTTTCTGGCATTTTTTCCTGGCTTCTTGAGGTGGAGGCCTCAACGAAGTTTTTACTTTCTTCCATGAAGGTCTCTTTAGCTTGATTAAGATTAAATTATATTTCTTTCTCAGTAGCCTTGCGCACCCACCCATCAGTCTCAGGTTTCTTTCCCTTATCTGCACCAGTGGACATACCACTTCTTGTTTCTATATTTATGCTATGATCTTGTTCGCGGGGCTTCGCTATAATAATATAGATGTTTTGTGTAGGTACTAGGGTCGTGCCTTCTTTTCTTGCTTCTTTGATATAAGGATCAGACATTCCTCTATCACATGGTAAAACTATCTACAATACTAACAAGCTGGATGCATGGGGTTTAGGAAATCTCACGTGAAGTGTCCTACTTTGTTATAGTTATAGAAAATTATCTACCCCCATCCTCTACCATCTCTACCCCCTCTTCCTCATCCTCGACCTTGGAATCCTTCATGTGTTGCACCTGCTCCCTGATCTTGAGGCCAGTTTTATGCCTGCATTCGGTAGTTAGGGGTTCTATCCATCATTAGATCATAACTCCTACAATGGCATTCATCATGACCTACAAATTTATATAAATTGCAAAACAACTATTGGGGGTTATGTACAAACTTCTATAGTAAATGGAAATTATCAATAGCATGTTGTCCTGTAACCTAATAGATAGTGCACCATGGTCCAGTTCCTGTGTTTGGCCCACCGATGTTCTCCAATTTCAGGGGAACATGCCCTCCCCAAATAAGATAGTTCCGAAAAAATGGGCAATGGTCGTTATCGTGCCCATGGCCCTTGCATTTCAAGCACTAGACTTTAGTGCATACTTAGATTGGGCTTCCTTTCCTTTCTTTAGGCTCTGCAACTCCAAGTGTAGGTTTTCTAGCTGTGAATGAATTTCTTGCACTCCAAGGTTGGTATCCTCTATGGGTGAGGCTTCCAGCCTCATCGTGATTTCTAAGGCTTATGCTTGTGTTGTTATCTTTTGTTGTAACAATGACAATCTTAAGTGGGGTAAGAGTGACGCGATATACCAATCTTGATGTTGGGAATCTATAATCACCATATTGGCCTACCTGATCAAGCATTTCAACCTTTGATCAAAATCCCAAGGTGACTCATCTATCTCTTGTCAAATTTCTTTAAAATTAGTCACTAACTGCACCTCTAAATTAGGCTTCCTAAACTCCTATATTAGAGCTTGTTGGGTCTCTTCCAACGTCATGTTGGGGTTATCAGTATAGTACTTGATGTACCATGTCAATGCTTGATCTTGTGAGGATGTCACCAACTGTGCTTTCTTGGGTTTCCTGACATGTTCCCTTATTGACGAGCAATATAATTCTTAGTCTAGATTAATTTGGTTTCCCTTCTACTAAAAGACCCCTCCTGAGATACCCATTTGTTTGATTAATCAAAGGATCAAGAAAGGCCCATTCTGGCATTCATAAGGCCTTTTCGATTATGGCGATTATTTTTTTCCCTTTTTTGTGTTAATTCTTTGCACCAATTTTTGGTTCAATTAATTTTTTTTTTAATCTTATCTCGCGGTATCCTTTTCTTGGTAACCACTATGCTACTACTGCACACAAGAGCGAACATGACAGTGGCTGACTAACTCAGGTAAAAGAAATACCTACTACTCAGCAGCCAAGGTCTTTTTAACTTATTCAATTTTGTTGTGGTTTGCCTCAATGCTAAACTAGTTCTTCCTCTATTCGTCACGGTGTGGTCTCTTTGTTTTTTTCTTTTCAGGTATGCTTCTTACACCCTTGGCAATCCTTGGGTTTCTACCTCCCATGGTTTTCAACAAAAGTTTATGGCTTCAATACTCCTCTCTAGATGGGTAGTTTGTACCTAAACTTATATTAGTGAGCAAGGTCATCTTATGATTCAAAGCAACTGGGCACTATATAACATTATCCAGGTTGCAGAAGATGTGTTCTTCTATTTCATAAAATAATTTATTTCCAAGATTAATGAGTAATAATAGATTGTATGGAACCAAGATAACATGTAAATTTATGTAATCATCCTTCGGGACTGAATGTATTATTTTCTCTTGAAAGAGATGGTACTTATTCAATCAATTAGTCTCATTTTATTTTTAAGCACTCTAGCTCCATTAGATGATTCTTCGTAATCATGTTTAAATCCACACATTTTTATTTGTTTAAATGGTATTTCTTTACAGACGATGAAAGTATCATTATTACTTATATGGTGCTCAAATTTTTCCAAAGACTATTTCTTTAGTTCGTTCTTCCATTCCTGTTGTTTTCTCCTAAAATTTTACTAATACCAGTCTACTGGTATCAAATGTATGTGGGTTCCTTTTACCCTTATCATTTATTAAATTATATTTTATATTATGTCAAGAGTGAATGGTTTACTTATCATATGTAGTTCTTGTTGTAGTTCCCTTCTAGGTGTTAAAAAATATACACTATGAAGGGTTTCACTTTTGGTATATGAGTTAAATAGATTAAATTTCCTGTCTGTGTGAAACATTTTTCTTTGAAAAATAATATAATGAATACTCTAAGAGACTGTCCAGATATTTTCATTTTAATACCTTGCCAGACTTTCGCTATATCCAAATTACTTAACTTCGCTTCATACTTCGTTACGATTATTACACTAGATGATTTAATTGCTCTCTTCCCTATCAATGCTAGCTCAAGGTAACTACCCATATACTTGTGTTATTTTCTAGTTTTATTTTCGGTGTCCTTCACAATTGCGAAGGCCATTAGGGTCGTTGTATTATCCAATGTGATTTTACTTAACGAAAAACCTCATGCTCATGCATTATAAAATGTGATACATGGTTTGAATGAAGAATTCTATAATTTTTATGCATGAGTTTTGGTAAGAATATACTTCCATTCTCTGGCATCCTGTAGGATCATATCATGCTTACAAGGGGTTTATAGAATGCCTATGTTTATGATGTTCAATTGTTTTTGTCTGTTTTTTGTTTCCATGACATAGGTCAATACGAGGTATATATATATATATATATATACTTTTGTTCCTTCCATGTAATATGTCCATATCACATATGGTTCCTTCGTATAACAAATTTATGGTTCCTTCTTATAATAAATATATATACATTCCTAATTATTGAGTGTTCTATCTCCTAACATGTTATTCCTTTACCTATTTCTTTTGGTTAAAGTTGATAAAGAAATTTATTGTTTGTGCATGTCGAATTATTCGAAATCATATTCCTTTATAAACATGGTTATGTATTTAATTAAATTGGCTAATTCTTTGTTTAATTCACAGCAAGGATTTTTAACTTCAGAAGGATCATTTTCGTTAATGTCTAGATTGCAATGAATCACAGACCCAACACATCGCATGGTATTAGCCAGTATAATATTTCTTGAGTTTCGGTGTTACTCATAACACACGAAACTAGATTTCCCCACATAATCCCTACTATGGTGGTAACCACCTCCCATTAACTAACAAGTTTAATTACTCTTAGTAGTGCTTGGACATGTCATCACTTTTCATCCTTATAATTCCAAATTCCACTATGCTTATGGAAATCATTCTTCTCTATTCTCCATACAAATTATTATTTTGGGCTTTAGATCCTTCCGAGGTCAACAATTTTTCTGTTAAACTACTCTGTACCATAAGGATAAATAAAAATCTTGTAGGTAGAAATATTACAATTATACTCTCTTTTTTTCTCTCTTTATTATATTTATGTCCACACTATATTCTTGTAATAAATACCATCGCCAAATCATTCATAATACCCTCATTTGAATTTAACTTTCCCTACTACATTTTATATTCTAATATATCTGATTTCCTTACTATATATATATATATATATATCTATATCTATAATATATATATATATTAATATATATATATATCCTTAATACTCAACCTAACATTACTTCCTCATGTATTAAAGGAAAAAACCATAATTCAAAGGCACAAAAATCACTTGTAGAGTCCATATACTTAATCTAGATATTAATTTAGGAAATCTACAATCCTCAAAGTTCAAAGAAAATTTTTTAATTCAAAGGCACAAAAATCACTTGTAGAGTCCATATACTTAATCTAGATGTTAATTTAGGAAATCTACAATCCTCAAAGTTCAAAGAAAATTTTTTATGCCTTAAAGTAAGGAAAAAATTAATATAACTCAAAAGTAATGACATGATTTAGAGATATACAAATAATTTCAAAATTAATCATAGGAATAATACTATACCAAATCATACTCGATGAGAATCCACTCACCACCCATCTCTGAATTGTTCCACTGGTTCCCCCCAAGCTGATAATTCTTGATTTAGGATTTCCATTTGTTGATACCTTCAACATGTATTTAATACCTTTATTTCATGATAAATTTTATTTTAGCAACATCTTGCTTTTGTGGGTCTTTTTATCCACTTGCCTAGGCATTTACATAAAAGTCTGCCTTGCTCTCCCACGGTGCTTTTATGCTTTTCCAAGATTAGCATCTTTCTCTAGCTAAGCAACTTAATAGATATTTCTCTTCCATCCATTAAGATTATATAGAATTCCATCTAGAATTCTTATCATGAAAGGATTTCCCAATGTATTTACCAATAAGATTTTATTTGGCAAAAGTCTCATTTCCAAGTTTGTCATTCCCAAATACATGCATCTCATCTATTTATTAATTAATAATTATTCATTTATAGAATTATTCCAATATTCTTTTCATGGCTTTTCTGGCCGTTCCATCCAACATAGCTTATTCTAACCGTAACAGTATTATAATGACAAAGGGATATTTCATTCTCCTTCCTTTTTATTAACAACGGCCTCAGTCTTCGTTGTCTAGTTTTTTTTCCCTAAACCTTGCTAGATAAATTTTATTCCTTGCATCATTTTGTTCTCACATAGTTTCATCGGAAGTAAGGGTCTTCATTGCACTTTTATCTCGAGCGAAGAATCGATTCAAGTGCCAGATATTATTCGGTATAAGTTGCACAGGGTTCGATGAGAAATTATACCACGTCATTGTCTGTATTCCTTTCCAATAAATTATATTAAAGTTATTATGTACCTATTTCCTAAGTACGATATATTAAAAACATTAGAAACTAGAAATTACTAATTGATGTGCTACAATTCCAATTGTATTGGTTTAGTGTAGCTCTAATATGGTGCAAAACCCTTCATATTGTCTGTGAAATTTCCTCTTTCTTAAGACTAAGGGGAAAATGCTTCCTGTCTTTCACGTTTATCAATGTCATCCTTTTATCCTATTTGGTATGATAGCTCAACTCAGAAGCACACATACTCTTGCATTTTTTATTTTTCTAACATGTTTGTATGTTGAATATATGCTTTGTCACTTCCACCTGCATTTAACATACTATGCACGTTCATCGACAAAGGTCAGCAATGTTAACATATCTTTATAACAGGCCAGGTAGCTATCCCTACCAATATATCATTATTTATTTATAGAATCCAATATACAAAATTGTAAATGTTTTTATGACATTTCTATTATAGAAATAAAATAGTCAAGGGATTCTTTGTAACATTGTATTTTATACTAGAAATTTGGATACCATATATTACTTTAGCCATTCTCATAGTTGCTAAGTTATAATTGTCACAATCTTAATGTGCACTTAGCCATGTCGTTCCTTGGCTATTTTCTTATCTATTCACAACCATTGATACTAGTACACAAGTTTTTCATGAGTGAACTAGCAGAGTACTTCACAATGTGTTACACTTTTATTTCAATCCTTGAGGCTTAGCCTCGACATATTCAAATTCGAATGAATTTCTCCTTCTATTTTCTCGCTTTTTAGCACCCTTTTTCTGAAAATGTAAGGCATTTTGCACAGGTTTGACTAAGCACCCTTTTACCCCTACTTTCAAAAAAAGGATCCCCTATGCAAACAACTGGCGTGACCCTAGTCTTGAACTGGTAAATTGAGGAAGGAAAGGTGGCGTGTCAGCTTTGGGAAAGAAAATTGAAATCCATCCATAATGAATGTTGGTGGAAAAATAGAAATTTGGAAAAGAGGAGGCATAATTCTATTTATGTTTATTATCCTGACTTTGTATTTTATAACTACAATGTCTTCTCCTTTATCTCCTACTCAATCTTTTGAGGAAAATGCTAGGTACTCTCCACTTCTAAATTAAATTATTACTTTATTTCATTGTGAGAATCTATAGTGAGTTTCCTGTGTTATCATAATTACGCAAAATTGCCTATATATGATTATTATTTTCCATTTCCATTTATTATCCTACCTTAGGTTCACAGTGTTGAATACTATAGTTATTATCTTCGTCTTCTCTTAATTAACACTACAACAAAATAGGTCGTTGGTGATGGTAATGCCTGTGATGGACCTTTAAGGTCCGTCGCTAATGTTGCATATGATGACAATCTTTAAAAAAAAATTGTTGTAAGTGTATATAGTGATGGTCCTTTAAGGTATGTCATCAAAGCCATTTTCAGAGGGTTGTTAAAGGCCCATCACTAATTCTCTCTTTGGTGACACTTTTGGTGAGGTTTGTTAAAGGCCAATCACTAATTCTCTCTTTGGTTACACTTCTACTGACAATCTTTTATTAACCCTCACCAATTCTCTTTTTGGTTACTTTTGGTGATGGTCAAAAAATGTTCATCATCATTGATCATTTGAATGATTTTTTTATGGTTCTTCATGCTTGTGACAGACCTTTAAGGTTCGTCACCAATGTTGCATATGGTAATGGTCTTTAAAAAAATGTTGTTGTAAGTGTATATAGTGATGGTCCTTTAAGGTTTGTCACCAAAGCCATTTTCAATGACACTTTTGGTGAGGGTCATTAAAGGCACGCCACTAATTCTCTCTTTGGTGACACTTTTGATGAGGGTCATTAAAGACCCATCACTAATTCTCTCTTTGGTGACCTGACGATATCTTATTAACCCCCACCGTTTCTATTTTTGGTTACTTTTGGTGACGGTCAAAAAGTGTTCATCATCATTGATCATTCCAATGAGTTTTTGATGATGCTATGTACTTGTTACTATATTGTTTTCCAGAATATAATGATTTAATACCATTGTTGTGGAGTCTTTTTCATTATGTGTCCAAGGTCATAGTGGTTATAGTCAGTCAATTTTTTAAAAAGTAATTAGTGTGTATCATTTCCCTCAAGTCATAAGAATATAGTTTCCTATGAGTAAACACATGATTCATCTCTATTAGGTTTATTATCTAGCAAATTTCTTTTAAATAAAGTTCCACTAGTGTGTGTAGGAACAATATTATTTAATACATAATCAAGCTCTGTCAATTCTATTAGTGAGAGATACCTAGCACTCCTCAACACTCATGTCACACCTTAGCATGCTTTGGAACAATACACTAACATTCCTTGCAACACCTCACATGTCCTCGAACATCTTGTACCTAGAACATCTTGTCATGAGTAAAATGCCCAAGCACATGTTGGCATGCCCTAGCATAGCATAGCACTCTGATATCATGTGTTGGCATGCATTGTAGTCCCTAGCATGCCCTAGAACACCTTGGCATAATATTGCATTGACAAACAATAGAACTTGGCACACATTGGCACTTGGCACGTATTGGAACATATTATTAGTGTGCCTAGCATGCCCCTTTTGAAAAAGATAAAGTCACGACTTATCAACCCTCTTATGTGTTCTTATTCTTACATTTTATCTTGGTTATTCCTCTTGTTTCCTTGAAACTCCTTGATGCATATTGGCACACTCTAGCACCCTAGCATGTCTTAACACTTAGCATGCCTTGGCACTATATGGCACATGTTAACACACTCTAGCACTTCTTGAAATGCCCTGATTTTCCCTGGCATGCCTTACCTATGCTTAGCATGCCTTGTCACTCCCTCTTTGGCATGACAACTAGCACTAATTGACACTCCCCAACACACCCTCATATTAATTCACTTCCATTCATTTTGACCTAGTGCTCCCTCGTGTTTTCCTAGTACTCCATAAAACTCCTCAGCATGCATTGGCACTCTCTAGCACACCTTAACACTCTTCGATATGCTCTGCCACTTCATAGCATGCATCACACTCCCTGACGCACATTGGCACTTGGCAAGCCTTAGCATGTTTGGCATGTGTTCAAATGACTTGGTAAGCTTTGGCATGGTTTAATATTAAGTT
>APFE030336579.1:0-46702 GCA_000404065.3 Pinus taeda
AAGTAAACTGTAAATGATAAATCTACATGTGGCCCTTGCCACGAGAGTCTCCAGGAGTATAAGGAGGTCATGGTGGTCTTCTCGGAGGCTCCCGCACAGACTGACGACCAGAACTAGAACCTCCATGTGAGGGTGTAGATGAAGGTGGCGGCAGCAAAGGAACAACACTCGGACCTCGAGCACTGCTACTGGATGGTGGAGGTGGAGGTGGAGGTGGCATGGAAACATCATCTTCATCCCTTACAAGTTCCTCTTCCAGTTCTTCAATATGTACAATGCCATCCTCCAAATTGTCATCCTCTGGGTGATTGTCCCAAACTCTATATGTGGGATCCTCATTAGCCCGATCACAGTAATGACTCAACAACCTCAAGTTGTAGGGCACATAAACCAAGCTTTCTGCTCGGTTTTCATTGATTCTGTTCCTTTTCACATTGTGTATGTAGCTGTAGGTGCTCCAACACCTCTCTGCAGAAGAAGTATTTACAACCTGTGAAAGAACTTTTTTTGCCAATTTTGGCAAAAGTCCCTGCCCGCCATATGTTTCCCACCATGTGAGAGTATCAAATCTATCTCTATCGTCCATTGCATGGAAGTTACCATACAAACCAGTGCCACTGAAGTATCTGCCTATTTCAAGGCGCACAGCTGCACATTCCTCCCTGTCAGGTACCAATTTTTCTAATGCTTCCAGATATCCTCTAGTTACCTCTGGATCTAAATGGGGTTTGGTCCTAACCCCACCCCCTGCTGCAGGTTGGCCCAACCAAGACGTAGAGTAGTATTTTGGCGTAAGGATATACGCCAAGCAATGTAGTGGAAGATTAAGTCTATTCCACCGTTCACACACACAATCGTGAATCAGTTTGTACAAGTTGGGATCTCTGTTATGAACAACATCTTTTATTTGCCCCAACATGGTGTCCATCTGCTCATACACCTCGCCAATCACTGGTTTGTCTGTATCTGCAAACCGAATCATGTGATAAATGGGCTTGGTGAAATCCAAAACTTGCCTCACACTTGTCCAAAATTGGCCATCAAGAGCGGCCTCCTCCACCATTTCAAAACCTCCCCTGTCAGCTGCATTTGTAGCCCTTTCCTTCAATACCTGCCAATGTGGACTTGATAACATGCTAGCCATTGACTCTCTTACCTTCAAAAAGCGCTTGAAGGTGAGGTAATAGCTACAAAATCTCGTCTTCGCAATCTTCAACAACTCCAATCTCGAGTGACTGCGGAAAAGGCCATGGTATTGCTATGATTTATAATAAATTTTATCATTTTTTTGCCTTTCTTGTACAAATCACCAATCCATTGGTATTGTTCATTTTTGTTCTTGACAATACATTGCAACAGATAGGTTCAATGTGTGAACCAAAACATTCCAGACCAAAAATATGGGGTATTTGTCCTCAATTAATGCTCCCGCTGCCCACAATTAGCAGCATTATCAGATGACTTGGATGGACATTGTATGGCCATACGGTCAATTGTTTCAAGTAATGCTTCTGCAATGTTGATGGCGGTCTTGAACTTGTCTGAGTAATCATGTGCAGTTAGAAAGATTGGACCATTAACAGACACAGCAAGAACACTTATCAATGGCTTGCCTTTTACATTTGTCCATCCATCAGATACGATGGACACCCATGCTCAGTCCAAGCACTTGTCATTCTATTCAAAGAATGTGATATTTTTGCTTTTTCATTATCAAGGCCAACGGTTCTTGCCTTGTCATACCCAGGGCTCTTGTATCCTTTAGGGGCATCATTTATGGCCGAAACCATTTCGTGCCAATAAGGTGAGCGAAGAACGTTGAATGGTATCCCACATGCATAGAGAAACCTGTAAACCTTTGAATCCACATCATTCCTACACCCCTCATCAAGGAAATCTGATATGGTTCTACGCCTTAAAGATGATGACCCTGAGCCTCCATATCCACTGCCTTGGGAGGATGCTGAAGGAGTTCTTTGTGATTGTGAGCCCTCAAAGAAACCCCTTGATTTTTTTGATTGGTATTGGGCTTCTTCCTCCTCCCTTATGTATTTGGCTCTATCCGCTGTTGACACAGCTGCACAAGTTTTGATTCCTATTTGTTTCTCTCCATCCCATGGCCTTTTCCCGCAGAGGTGTCTTCTAGCACGGGTGTATGAACCTGTGTAATCAGTGTTGCAATGGGGGCAATGAAATTTAGTGGTTCCACCCCCTCTCCCTGTTTCAGCCTTTTGAACATATTTCCACAATGGGGTTTGGTCTTGTTTAGTCTTTAGAGTGCCCTGTTCACCCTCCTCCAGCTCCTCCTCACCGGGGTTTTCACCCATTTCACTTCCTCCAGCTTCTTCATCCCCCTCTACAGTTTGGCCCCTCCGTTTCCTACCCTCCAGCACCATAATAACCATAAAAGGGACCAGGAAGAGGAAAATGCCCAGAAATATGGTGAGGTCCATGGTGTTTGATGTTTGTAGGGACAATCTGCAAATTAATTTCATTTATTGGCATTATTAACTTAATTTATTAATTTAATTGCAATTCATCATTTTAATACTCAATAAACTAAATTAAATTCCCTAAATTACTACCTAACTAAATTAAACTAGCTAGATTAAACCTACTTACCTCTGCAGGCTCGCTCCTCGCTCCTTCCTCCTCGCTCCTCGCTCCTTCCTCCTCGCTCCTCGCTCTTCCTTGCTCCAAACTCAAGCTCTCTTGCTCTTTCAATTCTTCAAACATGAACAATGAAATGTTTTTTGGCCCTATAGGCCTTTTAAAACAAAGAAAATTTTTAAATTTTTTTATTTTTTTCGGGTCTGCGGAATTTTTTTCCGCCGACCCGCTCCCGGCCGGCTCAAAATCGCTCCCGGAGCGATTTTTTAAAGCCCGGGAGCGATCTTTAAAAATCGCTCCGGGAGCGACGGAGCTGCCGCTCCCTAAGACGCTCCCAAAATCAGCAGGGAGCGAATAATTTCAGGTAGGGAGCGCGCTCCCGAAAATCGCTCCCGTCCGGGAGCGATTTAGGGAGTGCGCTCTCGAGCCGCTCCCGCCCGGAGCGCGCTTCGGGAGCGGGTTCGAAGGGGGGGGGGGCGCTCCCCCGCAACTATGAGTCAGGGATTGGATAGAAAGGGCTAGTTCAACACTTTGGGGGCATTTTTGGGAGGATTTACAGGCAGTTTCCAGCAAGCCAAATTTTGCAGTTGCAGCTAAGGTTGGGCTCCAAGAGGGTCGAGTTTTAGAAGTCTAAACCAACTAAAATCCTTTCTGGGTTTTTGACGAGGGTCCCAAATATAAAGTTTCATAACTTTCTTAGCATTAGAGGTGGGGTTTTAAGTCGTATCTTTGCAGCAGACAATGTAGAATTGCTGGGGATTGAATAGTGCCTTTGGGGGTTGATTTTGGGAAGTCCAAATCGGGTCAAACCATTTTTGGGTTTTGGCCAAGGAGTTTGTGGCTGAAGTTTCATCATTTTCTGAGCACCGGAGGAGGAGTTTCTTGCAGTCCCTTTCCACAAGCGTCGAAAGGTTTCAGAGTTTACGAAACGGGTACGCTTAGAAATGTCACCTACCAAAAATGGAAACGTCGACCGAAACGTTGGCTGAAATGTCATATATGTTTATATATATAAAAGAAATTTAAAAATAAATGAATAACACATTATCTTGCAAGAAAAAAGGGAATAAGACCCATAGATGACAATTTAGAAGGAAAACCAAGTCTATATTAACTCTCATAGATGATTACATAATGGTTGAGTTTCATAGTTTCGGGTACGAATATGTAACAACCCTTAATAAAATTTTTAAACTTTAAAACTTTATAAATATTATATATATATAATATATATATATTATAAATTTTAAAGTTTAAATTTATTAATGGGTGTTACATATTCGTACCCGAAATATATATATATATATATATTAAATTTTATAAAGTATATAATTAGACTTTATAATATGAATTTATAAAACAGATCATTAAACTTTATAACATATATAAAGAAATGTTATAAAATATATCACTTAACTTTATAACATATATAATTTAAATGTTATAAAATATATCACTTAAACTTTATAGCATATATAATGTAAATGTTATAAAATATGTCAATTAAACTTTATAACATTTATAATGTAAATTTATAAAAGATATCAGCGAACTTTATAACGTATATACAGGAAATGTTAAAAAAAACATAAAGGGAATTTATAAACGTAAATCTAAGCCGTCTTAAAGAATCTATATATATACCACAGTCCATTAATAAAGACGCGTCCAACCAACTGAACACTTATTACAGAGCGCAGAGGAAAGTAAGAAAATATCTGAGAGCCATCAATGCGTGGAAGGCGGTGGCTGCAAGTGGGAGGGCGGCCACCGCCAGGCCGATAAATAAATAGCAGAGGCCTGAACCGAGAGAGGGGGGGAAAAACAAGAGAGGAGCAGAAAGAACCAGGAGCAAAAATTCACCAGGAGAAAATCAGGAGGAAGTTAATTATCCATTGGAAGAGCTTTAAGCTGTTTGAGGGTCTGGGCACGGAGGGACAGAGAGCTTCTGTTGTGAAGTTTTCTAGATTGAGCAACTAGGTTTGCTCAATCTGGCTGGGTGGTATTGGTCTCCCGGAGACTGGATCAAAACAGCCACGACAGCACCAGCAGAATCAGTAGAATCAGCCGCAGTTGAGGTAAGTACAAATTTAAATTCTTCAGGCTTTCTGTACTTCAGATTCTAGTTACTGTTTTTGGTCATTACAGAATACGTCTCGAAATGTCGGGTTCCTAGAAGTTTCGTGCAACATAGCTTTCCACGTAACAGTGAAGTTTTCTTGGCAGCGCAGAGCATTAGAGGAGCAGTCATTTCTAACGTTTGAGATCATTGTATTATCACCTGGGTTTTTTCACGCTTGCTGTTGAGGCAAGCCTAGATGCATTCCTCCATGCTATTGTACTTGCTCCATTGATTAATAAAATAGTTCAGCTGGTTCTTAATTCCAGAGTTTTTATGAGCATTTGTTGATTGTTTAAAATTTTTGTGTTGTAAATCGTTTTTGCTTTGCATATCACTATTTATTTAAGTTTGGAACATTACATTCTATGATTTGTCTTTAACGGTGTTATGTATCTTAATTCATTGCCTTGCAAGTTGGTTTTTTTGGTTTTTAATTTTTTTGCATCTATTTATGGCAGGTTCCATTTTGCTGAGAATCACAAATTATCTCCATTGCTGCACAACCACTTTGGCTTCATTTCTGTTTCCATCATGTTTTTGGTTAATTTCTCCAACCAATATGTACAAGCAAGAAATTCCCCAACGTGGGAATTTATTGCAATGAAGCTATTATGTCTCACAACTCATAAAGACAATCCTTTGGATAAGATGATGTCGTTGGGGGGTTATATATTCTACCAAATTCACCTAGGACTTGCAGTTGGTCCCTATTGCCACAAAATCTAGTGGGCCTAGTGCAAAGCCCCACTTGGCAAAACTACATCTTAGGGCAACAAGAGAATTGGTTGCCATTGTCACCTCAACGACCTTTTTCCTGCTCTTTGGTTGTATTTGACCACAAGGGAGGCTTTCCTAAATGCTCACCTAAAGGATATTCAATGAGGATGGCTCAAGGTGAGTGGATATGGGATCTACTAATTGGGATATAGTATTGGTGGAGCCTAGAAGGCCCAACTAATCTATGCCAAAGTTTGGGTACTTTATTCCTAGACCAATGAGCGGGTTGTTATAAATTATAACCAAAGGTTTTGCAGATTTTCAATGATATGACAAGTGATGTCATATTATAGCGAAAAGAAAAGGTCATTCAATGAATAATCAACAAAGGAGGAAAGACCCTCAAATAAATACCAAATTTTTAGGGTTTTTAATGGAATTTTATGGCTGAAACATGCAACATATAAGATAATGGTGTTAGCCCTAAAGAGGAGGGTTTAACATGCAACGATGCTAAATTTTGCTTGTGTAACATCTATTTTATTCATTTCCTACTTTAATAGCAATAAAGCATTAAACATAATTTACTTTTTAACAAATTTCCATATAAAACTCTAGCTTAGCCCTAGGTATCTAGGAAAAGAAAGAAAGAAAAAATTAGTAATAAAGAAGGTTGATAAACACTTCTATGACTACTACTTTGTCCTAAATGGTCTTGATGGAGTCTACTAGGGTAAAGATCAATGAGAACAACCTTGTTGGAGTAAGGGGGGTGATTGGGGCTGTTGAAAATTATGTAGCTTGGGAGGTACCCCCACAAGTCCTGGGTGCTTGACTTGTGAGGATAAAACCCACAAAAATATGTGTTTGTGGGCAGAGTAACCAATCTTGTGGGTTTTGGACCCAGAGTGTGGTCTTAAAACCAAGAAAATGAATTAATTTTGATTTTTAGTCATGTAGGCTCAGGTCAGCCAACAAGGCCAAGGGACATGACTGTTGGGGTTTCCACCACTTAAACAAGTATATATAGGAGGCCAATTGAGCATCCAAATCACAAGAGTGAAGGACTACATCTTGTTGAGAACACTTGCCCTAAAGAAGTCGTAGCCTAGAGAGATAACCAAGCAAGGAGATAGTTTTTCAAGAGAAGTGAGTTTGGAAGCTAATCCGTTTGGTGGATGTCGAGTTCTATCTAAGAGAGGCCTAGTTCTGTCTATAGGAGGAGAGGTCAAGTTTTGTTCTTTGACGGCCATAGTAGAGGGGCCGCGAGGCCTCAAGGTTTGTGCCTAGGTAGGTCGAGAGGCCTTAGGATCAGGACAAATATGACCAATATGATTTCTAGGCAGGACGAGGGCCTTAGACTTTAAAAATAAGGCAGTCGAGGGTCTTTTTTGGGAGATCGAGTGACCTAACAACCTGTGGAAAGGCTACTGTAGGTGTACGATAGATTGGTTGAGTTGATTGGTTAGACAAAGGGCTACAAGGAGGTTTGCTGAACTATGGACGGTTAATACAAGGTTTAAAGAGAAGTCTGTTAGCCAAAGAAGGGGCTAACATCAAGGTGTTACAGTGTTGGTTTAGTATAGAGGGCTAAAGGAGAAGCCCACCAGTGAGCAACAATTTAATAGAGGTTATAAGGAGCTTATCTTTTTGTGAGTATTTGGAGGTGAAGGACAACCAGGAAAAATGGACAAGGGGGACAAAAAGGGTTGCTTGCAAAAGATAGCAGACAACAAGTAAGTCAAGTTATTTGTCTTTGTTTTGTGGGCAGTGGAGTGTTGATTTTTCTACTAGGATGCATAGTAGAAACTAATCTTTTGATCTAATAATTACTTCCTAATGATTTCCAATCAATTTATCTTATGCCACTTATATCATTAAGCAATTATACACAAAAAATCTCAACAAGAATGCAATGAAAACAATAAGATCATAAAGAGACAACCATACACAATAAAGACAACATTTTTTCCCTTGGAAACCTAAACTTGGGATAAAACCCAACCACTTTTCTTCTAGGAGAAATTGTTCTTCAGTAAGGTTCACAATTACATAAATTGTCTAGAAATCTGTGCCAAAAACCAAGTCCAAGATACTGGTCAAACCTGGTCAAATACCAGCCAGTCAATGTTGGTCAAACCACCCGAAATAGCAAGAGTCAGCATTGGTCAACATTCAAAACCCTGGCTTGCTGCCAGGTTGGAATTGTGGTCAGATTCGTACCGTAGTCAACAGTCAAACTTGGTCAATTCGCCCTCCTTTCTGCGACTACTTGAGAAGATATCTTGTGTGGTGATGAGTTATCGAAATGAGGATGTCTCTTGTGTATTTAGACTTGTCAAATGGGTAGGTTTTGACCAAGGGTCACACCCTTTCATGGTGGGGCCGACTTAACAATTTGGAGCCTACATGAACCCCAACAATTAAACTTTTAATCTTAATTTTCATAATTTTCGTTGACCAACTTGGGAGACTTCTTAGGATGCGGGAATACCTCCCGGTGCTACACAAAAATAAACATGGAGGACCTAAAGGATAAGGCCTCAAGCCCTAGTTGTATTTTATTGTATTATAGCATTTGTATCAGGGTTCTAAAGGGCCATGACCCTGGTAATGGGAGCCCTATGTTTGTTTTATTGATGGACTGATAAGAACAAGTTTTGGGCCATATATATCTTATGTACTTTGTTGATTTCACTGCTAATATTTTTCGTTGTGCAAAGTTGTTCATTGTTGAGCACTGCTAGTATGTTTATGTGCTATTCTAGTCATAGCCCTAACCTAGAGTTGATCATTCTTGATGGAGTTAGGGATCACTTGACACCTTCGTGAAAATTCCTAAGCCGAAATCCCTACTGCAACAAACTGATGTTACTTCTCCTACTTGTTAATTCATGTAAGTTATTTACTGTGTTTTATGGTAAATATCGAAGCAAACACATCTACAGCCTTCACTTAATTAACATATATGCGGAAACAAAATACTGAGCAAGAAAGAAAAATACAACACATAGGACCCAATTATTTTTGGACAAATAGTCCTTGGAAAAACCTAATGCGGGAAAATCGGTGCAACAACTCTAAGGGTTTATTATTATGCAGGAGAAAATTCTTAGTACAATTCTTAGGATGCTAAACTAGCAATCTGATATAGAGAGAATATTGAACAAAAGACTGGTGAAATGATCTCACCCTGTCACTGGAGAATCAATGATTGATCCTTCAGCTTTGGAGGCTCCGTGTCACCCTCTGCATGGCCTTTGCGCAAAACTACGTCACCTTGGGCAGTTTCTGTGTCACCCCTCCTGGGTATTACGCTACCTCTTTGCTTTGGATCCTCTGCTGGCTGAGAAATCAACATTCCTACCTCCCAAACTCACACCCTAGCTTTCGACAACTGGACTGCGAATTCCCACAGTAGAAACTCGACTTCCCCTCACTGACTGCGCTGCCTCTGCGTCAGCACTGCGTAGGCCAACGTCAACCTTTCTCTGGACATCTTCCTATCGTTTTTTTGCCATGTACTCCCCGGAAATTCCTTCTCCCAGATTCTCATTGCTCCTCTGCTGATAGATGTCCTTAATCAATTTTCCTCCTGAGAACTTCTCACTTCAGAAAATCATTTTTCTCAATCTCTCTGTCTGTCTTCCAAATGACCCTCAAGTACCTTCCTATATCTTCCTGTTGGGCAACCAACGACCTAGATTAAAACATAATCAAAGGCTCAGACTGTTTTGACTTGATCCATGGCTTTTTCTAGAAGTTACCCCTGATTAGATTAATACCCATTAATATTTTAATTTTCCTAAGTTTAGACTTAAGAACCCCATTAAAAATATTAATTATTTTAATAAAATCACTTTTGGGTGGAATTTTCCAAAATGATTTCTGGGTTCTTTGGAATACCTGTGCCCAAGCCTCCCTGCAAAATTTGAGGCTTAGAGCACATCCGATGCTACCCCAAATCAACACCCCCTCTTAGTGAGGGATGTGCTCTAGCAATATACTGCCTCTCTACATACTGCCTTGATTCTGAAGCATTGTACGTACTGTCCACCAACCACTGTGTTACTGCTGCCGATGTCTGACGTACTGTCCACCAACCACTGCGTTGCTGCTGCCTTTGACACTGTCATTGCCAATGCTACATCTGTACTGTAGCTCCCTCTCAAATGCTGCATCTGTTATGCTTCTAGCACTGCCACTGCTAACACTACGTCCGTACTGCAAGTCAATTGCGGAGAGAAGCAACTGAAAACACCCAAAACTGGACAAGGATTCAATGGATACTCCTTGGTGTTGATATCCTGATTCCCGACTACTGCTAGTCCCATTCTGCCTCTGAAGCTACTGCATTGCTGAAGCTCTGCACTGTGCCTCCTCGCACTGCTGCCTCATTGTTCTGCATTGCTCAGTCCCTGGCTCTCCTAGCCACTGCATCTGTCGAATCATCACTCCATGGCACCAACTGAAACTCTACCATCTCGCCACTCCTGATTACAGGCTCCCGTAGCAAGGTGACGATCCAAGAAGTGGACTCCTCAAGGATCCTACCCATTTGCAGTCCTCCCAACTACAACTCTATAACAACCCACCTGTTGTCAAGGTTAATCCTCTCTACGGACATAGGCGATCCCTCTAGCCCAATGAGTGGGTCTAGTAACTGAAGTGACAATCAACTAGACATCTTCCTAGGTTACAATTGAAAATAAGAACGAAAGAGATGGCCTACCTCGTTTTGATGCTATTCCGATCTCCTTTGTTGAGTACCTTGAATTGCTTGTATCACGGGCTTGTTCCTGCTTCTTTCAGTGTTTATGTACCTACACAAGTGATAAAGACACAACAAGGCATGCCAAAACGAATAATAAATCCAATAGAAACCTATTTAACTGATTAGGGAATGTCAAGCTAAATGATACATGAACATATGCATTTTGGGAAGATGAACCAACAATTGTGTATTATTAGAAAATAAAGGGAAGCTTACAACCAAAGCCTTGATGTTAATAGGCTCTCCTTGAGTGGTAATCCAAGTTCAAGGCAAGAACTCTCCAAGCATGCCTTCTCCAAGTCAAATGAATAGCCTCTAGGCACAATCTTAGCATAATGGTGTAAATAGACATAGACCAACCATTTGGGAATGGGAGAGGATGAATTTATAGGCTGGGAAAGGGAGTTAGGACCTCTCCAAAGATAGGATTAGGCTCTCATCTCAAGGAGGTAGCTCATAGGGATAAGACCAAGCGGCGAAGTTGGGAGGATTCGACCTCATCTATGCCAAACAACCTCCAACTTGTCACTCTGGAAGCTTCTAGATCACGAAGCTTCTCATCCTCTTTGGGAAAATTACCTCTTTGGGATCATCGCGGGTATGCAAGGGAACCGAGTGATGTCATCGTTGGTCAAGTACAATGCAACATATGACCATCGCTGTTTTAAGCCTTATAAGAGCGATGATTCTCAATTTAGGGTTTTTAGAGTTATTTCTTCAAGGAAAGCTCAAGGAATTTTCCAATCAATGTTTTAAGACGGATCTGAGCTGCATACATGAATGAGTACACTGCATAATGGTCATGTTTCGGGCACTTCAGGGCATGTCACAGGGAAGTGCAGGAGGTGTGACAAAAGATTGTGTAACGGAACCTCCCTCCTAGAGTTATCTTGACTGTCATGGTGAACTCCTCCTCATCAATCTTCGTGGTTGCAACTTTCGGATCATGCTTCTCATCCTTGTCCATTTTCTTCGAAGGACACTTGGATGCATAGTGGCCCATCTCGGCACATTTGAAGCACTTCACCTTGGAGACATCCTTCTTATGTCTCTATTGCCCTGACTGTCCCTTCGATACAAGGGTTGCGTTATCCTCTTCCTCTACTTTGGGCTTCGACCCACTGTTGCTGCTCCCGTCTAGTTTGACCTTGAGCATGTCTCTCCTCAACTCTTCTTGTTTCAGAGCTGCCCACATCTCGTCCCAATTTGGTAATGCTACTCTGCCCAAGATACCCTAGACAAAGATCTGCCAATCATTTGAGACGAAATTTAGAGCTAGTCTCACTAACTCCGAGTCTTGAGGAGTATGCCCCGTAGCTGACAGCTCATCATGGGTCTCCTTCAGTTTCGTAAGGAATGGATCCACTCGCTCCCCCTTCTGCATCTGAGCAGATTTCAGCTTTTGCTCTAAGTACATCTTCCGTTGCTCAGAACTTCCTTGATACAATGTGGCCAAGGCATCCCACATTTCCTTAGCAGTCCCTTTGCTAGCAACGTGGCACACCATGTGATCCTTGACTTCGTCCAGGATCATCCTCTTCGCCTTAGCCATCTCAATCTTGTACTTTTTCAGCGGATTTGCATCCGCAGGTTCAGCCACCACATTATCAACGTACATCTTGAGGGCATGCTCATCTAGTAGGAAGGTCATCCTAGCCATCTAGATGGCATAGTTGGAAGCCCCATCCAGCCTGTCCTGATCCCTCTAGCCACTGGTTGTCATCTCCTCTGAAAATTGTCGAACAACTCCCTCATTATCCCTACTGCGTAGCTCGTGGGTTGACTTACGCACTCCCTGATGGAGCTGGTAAGCTGCTGCTCCTCTGCTGCTCAGCAATTGATAAAGGCTGATTTTCTCGAGAAGAAACCAATGAGGAAGTATTCCCTCACTATGCTCCGTTGCTTCTTTCTTCTGATGTATCTTCAGCCCGACAATGCTACCTACTGAAAAATATGCATCCACCAACTGCTCCTCACGCTAAGGCTCAGAGCTACCCCCTTTGTCACTGCAAAAATTCGAACTGGAAGCTCTTTTCTCTCCGTCAACTCACCCGGAGAGAGAGACTACCTCGACTTATCGATCCTCTGGCTAGAACTGCACAAACCCTTTGGGGTTTCAACTTGCTACCTCCTGCAACTTTTCGATTTCCCATTTTGCTCAGCGTTGGGGTTTCTGGTTTTGCTCTTCTTGTCTCACCTACACTAGCTCTGATACCATGTGAAAATTCCCAAGCCGGATCCCTACTGCAACAAACTGACATTACTTCTCTTACTTGTTAATTCATGCAAGTTATTTTCTCTGTTCTACGGTAAATATAGAAGCAAATACATCTGCAACGTTGACTTAATTAACATATATGCAGAAACAAAATATTGAGCAAGAAAGAAAAATACAACACATAGGACATAGTTATTTTTGGACAAATAGTCCCCGGAAAAACCCAATGCAGGAAAACCGATGCAGTGGCTCTGAGGGATTATTATTATTATGCAGAAGAAAATTTTGAGTACAATTCTTAGGACGTTAAACTAGCAATTCGATACAAAGGGAATACTGAACAAAAGACTAGTGAAATAATCTCACCCTGTCACTAGAGAATCAGTGTCTGATCCTTCGGCTTTGCATCACCCTCTGCGTAGAACTGTGTCACCCTGGGCAGCTTCTACGTCACCCCTCCTGGTTATTACATTGCCTCTCTGCTCTGGATCCTCCGCTGGCGTAGAATTCGATTTTCCTACCTTCCAGACTCACACCTTGGCTTCTGGCAATTGGACTTCGAATTCCCTCGGCATAAACTCGATTTCCCCTCACTGACTGCGTTGCCTCTGCGTCTGCATTGCGTAGGCCAATGTCAACCTTTCTTTGGACCTGTTTTTGTCCTCTCTCTGCCTTGTACTTTTCGAAAATTCCTTCTCCCGGATTTTCACTACCCCTTTGCTGATAGATCTCCTCAATCAATTTTCCTCCTGAGAATTTCTCGCTTCAGAAAATTGATTTTCTCGATCTCTCTGTGTGTCTTCCAAATGACCCTCAAGTCCCTTCTTATATATTCCTGTTGGGCAACCAACGACCTAGATTAAAACATAATCAAAGGCTCATATCGTTTTGACTTGATCGATGGCTTTTTCTAGAAGTTTCACCCCTGATTAGATTAATACCCATTAATATTTTAATTTTCCGAAGGTTAGACTTAGGAACCCCATTAAAATATACTATTAATTAACTATAATTTATATATATAATATATATATATTTTAATAAAATCACTTTTGGGTGGAATTTCCCAAAATGCTTTCTAGGTTATTTGGAATACCTTTGCCCAAACCTCTCTGAAAAATTTGAGACTTAGCGCACATCCAATGCTATCCCAAATCAACAACCCATCTTTGCGGGAAGACTACTTCATATGAGATGTGGAAGGCTCTTCAAGAGAAGCGAGTTTGGAAGCTAATATTCTTGGTGGATGCTGAGTTCTGTCTAAGAGAGGTTGAGTTTTGTCTATAGGAAGAGAGTCAGAGTTCTATTCTTTGAGGGTTGTAGTAGAGGTGTCGCAGGGCCTCAGGATTTGTGCCCAGGTAGGCCGTGAGGCCTCAAGATTAGGATATATTTGACCAAGATCATTTCTGGGCAAGCTGAGGGCCTCAAACTTCAAAAATAAGCCAGTTGAGTGTCTTTTCTTGTCAAAGGTTGCTGTAGGTGTAAAATAGACTGGTTGAGTTGATTGGTTGGACAAAGGGCTATAAGGAGGGTTGCTAAGTTTTGTAGTGCCGACACAAGGTTTGAAGAGAAGTCTGCTAGCCAAAGGAGAGGCTAACAACAAGGTGTTACAGTGTTGGTTTAGTACAGAGGGCTAACAGAGAAGCCTACTAGTGAGCAACAGTTTGACAGAGGTTATGAGGAGCCTATCTTCGTGTGAGTATTTGGAGGCAAAGGACAACCAAGAACAATGGACAAAGAGGATAGAAAGGGCTGCTTGCAAAGGATAGCAAACAAGTAAGTGAGTATTTTGTCTTTGTTTTGTGGGCAGTGACGGTCCTAAAGGATAAGGCCTCAAGGATTAATTGTATTATAACATTTTTATTAGGGTTCTAAAGGGCCATGATCCCTAGTACATGAGCCCTATGCTTGTTTTATTGATGGACTGATAAGGACAAGTTTTTGGGCCATATATATCTTGTGAACTTTGTTGATTTCATTGCTGATATGTTATCCTGTGCAAAGTTGTTCATTGTTGAGCGCTTCTATTGTGTTTATGTGCTAGTCTAGTCATAGACCAGGCCTAGAGTGCAAGGGAATTTCAGCATGGGCATCCACTTATAAAACCCTAGCGATTTTTCTTGTTAGGGGAGATTTTATATTTAGGGATGCACACTCGGAGTTCCCTTAAAGGTTTCTAGGAAAACAATTGTTGCATGTCATAAAGGAGCAAGATTTCCAGATAAATTCAACAATATTATGGCACAATTAGAAACCCTACTACACAAATACAATATGCAAAATATAGAAATATGCATCAAACTTACAAAATTGCTAAAGAGAAACTCTTCAATCAAACCCATGAAAACATCTCCAAGAGAACTTGCACTATAAAAAGATCACATTTCAGCCCAAAATAGAGATGAGACTAATTCACTCTTTTGGAAGAGAAGAGAGATGAATGTGTGATGATTGAAAGTGGAATAAGGCCTCCTATATCTATATGAGGACTAACTTGCCTTATTTCCACTATTTTTACAAGCAAATCTTTATAACAAGTTTGCTCAAGTGTTTAACAAGTGTGAGGTCACAAGCTGACCTCAATATAGCTAAAAAGCATAACAATAAATGCCAAAATTGTTAGATGATCCAAAAATACTTCTTTATCATAGGTTATAAAATTAGAATAAAATAATTATTAATTTAAGATATTAAATTAATAATTATTATTCTAGAATGATTAATTAATGGAGACAATTAGAAATTAGTATATTGTTGTAACAAGATATGGCTCTCCAAATGTGTCGTATCTTAGGCTCTATTTTAGAGATTAGTTAGCTAGTTGGTTTGAATAGCATTTAATGTAAATGGACACTTGTTATTTAATAAGTGATCCATAATTAGAGGTAGTTAGGACATGGAGCTTATAAATACATTGCAAGAGTGTTTGGTTGTTCGGGTGTAAGCTCTTGCAAATCAATTATGTAATTATTTTTTTCTGATTAATAAAATTATGTGTCTGAGGACAGTTCTGCCATTAATAAAATGAGTCTTTAAGAGGGTAGAAATACATTAAAAAAATTCAGTTTAAAAAAAAAAAGAAAAGGAAAAAAAAAACACAATCCCCTCTGTTTTTCTATTTCACTCAAAATTCTTTGTCTCCACATCCATATATGATTTTTCAAAAGAAGTACAGGTAGTATGACAGGGGGGTTTATGAGAAAAGAGCCCACTAACTCCACTAGACTCCATGCACATCCTCAAGTGGTTGAAATATTTACAAGGGAAAACTGAATTAATTTCTGTGAGAAGTTTAGAAGGCTTGATGATGAAATTGCCCATGAATTTTCTCTCTCTATGGTCCCTCACACAAGAACTCCTGCTACTATAACCATTAGAGGCTTCTCCATTGAAATAACTCCTGAATTCATCAGTAGGGTCACTACCCTTCCTCTTGGGCTGCCTTGGAGTAAATAGGAGAAACGAATTGGCCCGACTGTCAAGAGGAAATTCTTCCAAGATAATGAAACCCTTGGTGAAGACAAAAATGGGATTAGGAGGGCTAGTGTACCATATCCCTAGGATGAGGTTAGCTACCAAGTGATCAAATACATTTCTTGTGAGGGGAGACACAACATTGTTTATGGATATCATTTCAGAATCCTCCAAGAATTGAGATATGGCATGGATACCCTGACACATCAAAATCTCAATATCCCTTACTTTCTCCTTCAGTCCCTCATTGACTCCAACACCAAGGTACAAGAAGAAAATTCACAGTAGCTAGCTCACCATGGTCTAATCAAGATCCTAGTAGAAGAAGCCCTCCATACCCTTACAATCCCTATGGCATGGGAAGTTTTCAGAAATATGACAACTGAGGATGAAATCAAGGCATTAACCTATGATGTTAGTGCTACTATCAGTGAGGATGGAGAATAGAAAGGAGGAGAAGATGAAGCCAGTGGTGACATAGAAGAGCAAGAAAGGAAGGAGGAAATAAAAGAAATAGAGGAGGGGAGAGTTGAAGAGACAGAGCAGGAGGAGGAAAGAGAGACATAAGAGGGAGAAAAGGAGGCAGAGGGGGCAGAGCAAAGAGAAGAGTCCCTTGAAACTTTGGAAAGAGAAGCAGTAGCTGCCCTCACTGGTGAGCACTAGTATTTCAACAATAATGCTGCAACTCCTAGGCTGCCTACTTTACTTTTATCAACCTGGTAGTTCGTAACAAAATTGGAGGTGACGGCATTGTATGCACAAGTACTAGTTCTTACTGCAGGTTGTCACTTGGTCAGCTGGCCCAAGGTCACTAGGAGCTCAAGCCAACTTCTATGGATTCCAGAAGAAGCTCTATATGAGATGAAAGAAAGGAAAGCTTACTCTACAGAGGCTACTCTAATTGCAGAAATGAAAAAGACAGAAATGTAAAATAAACCTAGCAAACCCTACTTAACCAACTAATGCTACTTTTGTAGAAAGCACTATGAAAACCATGAAATGAATGCCATTACCTACTCAAGGAAGTAAACAACATCTACTCAAGTTATTTATAGAAGTAAATGAGCAAAAAACATCTTTTTGGATTTTTATGTGAAATTGACATGCATGTATTTTATTGTATGTCAAGGTCGAAGCAAATAGGTGGTGTTGAAGGGCAACTTTGGGGTTTGAGGAGATGTAGGATGGTGTAGACGCGTCCTAGGAGGCTTCAGGTGGCCTTCTAGAGGCTTTTCCCACACTCGACCTTCAAAAGAAAGCCTATAGGAAAATCTACAGGAGGACACAGGGGATCTACAGGAGGTCTACAAGAGGATGTCGGGAGTAGTTTTGAAGGTTTTGAAGGTGTGAGAGTGGGTGGAAAAGGTAGAGGAAGGTTGGGATGATGTGTTAGGGCACCTAGGGTCCACCAAGGATCACTAGGAGAGGGAAAGATGATTGGGACAAAGGAGGAAATCCTATGGAAAAATGAAGAAAACTAAGGTAGATTTGAGGTGAACTTTGGGCGACCTATAGGGCATGGATTGTTGAAAATGCAACAAGATGATGGAGCTTAGTGAAAAGAAGTCGCCTTCAATAAGTGTGCCCACAGGCTATTTTTGGCGCAAAGTCTATTTTTAGACATATGGATCATGGTCTATGAGTTACAGGATGCTATTTGTAGATGATTGGTCATGTTGGTAAAAATAGATGGACCTCTATTTTTAGACATATGGCCGAAGTCTATTTTTAGACTGCGAGGCTAAAAAGATAACAATCGAATATTATTAGCTCTTAATAATATTTGGACTATAAACATTATCTTATTCTCTTGGAGCACTTCAGTTCGAGCTACGGATGTGGCACATGCAACTGTCAGAAGGAAATACATGGTTCTTATGGGTTACTTGAGCTATTGCATGAGGACTTCAGTTAGAACTCAAGTGATTGAGTTTGGTGGAGTTGAATGAGGAGGTGATGGAGTTGTGTTCAGTTTGACTTAGTTGAACTAGTTATATTTAGTCTAACTAACAAATACACTAGTGATGAGTGGTGTGAATTAATTATTAATTAATTCACTATTATTAACTCATAAATCAAGTAAAGAATACATCAGTTAAATCAGTGCATGGACAGTTCAGTGGAGACAAGTGTTAGAGGTGAGTGAAAGGGCAAGACAACTGTCAGTTGTGACTATAGTTGTGCATGAGATTTTCACAATCAGTGGATTGAGATTGCCAATGAGGATTGCGTAGTGAAACACAAGGGAAATACGATTTTGGATCAGCCATTCTCATCTATTCTCATGTAGGATTGTGCAGTGGAGGCAGGCAAGCAGCGAAGGAGATTTGAACCTGTGATTGATTCAGATCTGAGCTAGTTTGTGTGTAACAGGTGGAGATAGTACTGAGTACTTGCAAGGAGTATTGAACTATGTATTGTTACATGTTCTTAATCAATATAATATACAGATAGTTGGGGGTTTTCAACTGTATGCTTTCCCCGTGATATACTGTGTTGATATGTGTGATTGATGTTTCAATGTGCGCATGCGATTGTTTCTTTAATTCTGCAAATTGATGATCAACGTAGAGGAGGTTATGTATTATGCATGCATTTTGCAAATAGTGTATAATCAGGATAATCTCTGTGAATAAGTGTTATATTATCAAAATTTCTACAGTACTTATGGTTTGGAATTCCCTAACGTCGAATGTGAGTCAGGCAGCCAGAATGGAGCAGGCTATGTGCCCACCTGTGTCGATGGGTGCAGGTGTGTGCTATGCAAGCACCCCCCAAACTAAGGATCAGAAGTTGAAATCTGACACGAAAACAGGGAAGGCGACACACTCCACAAATAGTCTATGATGGAGCATTCAAAAAGCTATGCAAAATCATGAACATAGTCTACCAGACGGGATGAACTCACTGGGACCTGTGCATGCTAGTGATCCGATGGGACTATGGGGCCATGTGCAGGAACCTTAGCGCAGAAATGGTTTTGAAGACGACAAGTAGAGTCAAGGCCATAGCTTTGGGAAAGAATACTCACACCCCTACAACTATAATAATGTGCAAGGATCAAAGTGAAGAAATTATGCAGCCATGCGAGGACGAACAAATGCAGATTGAAGAAGTCATTCAGCGAGGGAACCTTGAGCTTCACGAACTCGAAAAAAATCGGGTGCTACTAAAGCAAGAAAGCATATTAATGAATGAGGATATTAGGAAGCTAGAAACCAAAATCTCGCAGGCATTATGCGTTGACAGAAGGATGGGGCCATGTATGGGCAACCCTACCACCACATTATAAGATTGTCACCGAGAGTGCTTGGCTATACTACCAAGGTTGCGACCACACCTTATCAAACAAAGTCACCAAGGAAGTGCACCGCATAAGGAAGAATGTGAGGCATTGATGGGTGTATGGGAAACTAAGGGAGGTCTGTGGTCTGAATTGAAAGGTGAGTTGAAGCCTCACACCAGTAGTGCGACCACCTGACTATCCATAGGAAGCACAGTCTCAACACTCCAAGCAGCTGAAAGAGAGTGCATGACTATAAACAAGTCTATATACGAGTTGCGCGACATGGAAGTCACACGTAGGATCAGTTTGATGCATAGGGCCCATTCGCGCACAGTGAACTACACTGCCACATGGACAGGTGGGAAAGTGACTGTTGGTGTCACTGTTCATGACAAGATGGCCAATTTAAGACAACGAGGAGTGGACGACGTGAAATTAAGACACAAAGTCAGAACGAGATTTGGGACTATTTGCCGCCAGTCTTGCATTAACGAGCCAAATTCGGGGGGAACGGTCGAATTTGAATTCAAAAAGGCCTATAAATCATAGGTGGCTCTCCACCAAACAACCCTTGACATTATTAAGTTATTGTGTTATCAAGCAGGCACGAACATGATGAACTTCGAGGTTGTAAAAGCAAGTTTGTGGTTTGAAGCATTGCCAAAGGATACACAGGATTCCCTGATTAGAATAATGTCAACAACTAAGGAACCCACACAGATTTCTATAGCACTAGTAGGTGATGTACCTGAAATCCCTAAATTTCCATAGACGCCGAGGCCCAAAAAGGACCCATAGGTAGTAGGACCGGTTTGTATGTCTCTGCGAAATCCATGGTTCGGCAAACTGTCAATGGAAGAAAAGAGAAAAATGGTTAATGTTGAAAGTGATGATGAGGAGGAGGATCCTCAGACCTTTGTAGAAGAAATGGAACAAGAGGAAAAGGTGGGAGAAGATATCCAACCAGTATGCACCACGACAAAGCTACCCAATTATGTCACTCTGTGGAAAGGGAGGGTAAAGGTACATAAAGATTTGGATGCCGTTAGAAGCACACTCAACACCCCATTCCTCCCAAAAGGAGTTCTGTTTGAAGGTTTGGCTGTGGGCTGCATACCCTTTATGAAGTTTGAATACAGGGATCTCATGGATAGAGAGAAGTTCCCTCATTTGGAAACTAGCTAACTGATGGAACAAAGCATAGAGGGGGTAGTTACAACACTACAACCACAGACATGGCTGCGCGGGCTGGAGGAGGCCAGGCTACTCCACCTCCTATCGATTCCACACTTTCATCGGGCCCCACTCATGATATTTGTCATCATGCAACTACTTTTCCTAGTGCATGATGGGTACTTGTGGCTGGAGGAGCCCATATCTATCATGACAGAGCTCATTCATAGGATTTCCCGGCTTCCCTGTATGGGATGGGACCCCACGGAAATAACTAGCACAAGTGGAGACTTGGCGATTGCGGAGGCCATGAAAAAGAAATATAAGTTGGAAAAAAAGAAAAGGGGTTACGTTATCACTAGTATTCAGGACAAAGGGGTCTGAGTCGCTAGCCAGTTGTTGGTGGGAAAAGTGATGAGAAAATGCCATGAAAATGAGGTACCAACAATGGTCATCACGTTGGCTAAGCAATGCGCAGAAGGGGTATGGTTCAACTGGGTGCAGTTCCTTTGCGACGAGTTCCTGACAAACTGCAAGGAGGCCCAAGAGTAAGGTAAGACCTTCTACTACATGTGGTTGATCTTATCCATCCTGTTGGTTACAGGTGAATTGCCTGAGGATAGTTAGTTTCCTCCCCTTGACCAAGACTGGCCCGAGGCAACAAAATATGCGTCACTATGGGCAACGAAGGATGCCACGCAAATCTGGGAAATCAAGATCCTCTGGGTATTAATGGACGTGAGCATATGCTTATGGATCAAAAAATAGCTGCGCCTATCCACCTCGGTATACGACAGTCTGAAGAGATTTGTAGACTTTAAAGCGGATATGCACAATGTGTATATCAGGTCATGGAAGGATCAGGAGTAGAAGTGGACCACACTCTCATTCATTGCAATAGATGACATTGTTTTCACAGTGCTCAACACATGGCCATCGGAATGGCATGTACCAAATATGGGGGTGCATGATGAGATGGAGATTCAATGACAAAAGGCTACTGTCAAGTAGCTAGCACAACAGAAGTGGAATGAACAGCTAGCTGAAGAAGTACGGGCAACTCAGGAGGCAACAAAGGCTATCGCGAAAAAGACAATGGTAGCCGAGGCTGCTATGATAGGGTAGGGAATAGATGATACGACAAAAGGCACGGACCCAAGCACCATCTCTACACAATTAAAGTGGCCGCATGTGATAGAACGAACTGGGCCATGGAAGAAGACCAAGGCTTCGAAGTTAGAGGGGGAGCCTATTACACTGACTGAGGGTGACCTATCCAACATTGGCGACAAAGTTCGCAAAGTCGCTAGGGAAGTGCTCTAGGAGGCAATGATGGAGAAAAAAAATGTGTTGGGGTGGCTCAGGATGTAACTCCAGGAACTTTAGGTGCGACCCCCATAGCAGGGAATGATAGCCTCCTATGGGGCTACGGGTACATCAGCAACCGAGCAGTTGCTACGGGCCAAATGGCTAACACCGTCGCACTGTCGGAAGGGGTAATGACAGTGGACAACGTGGAGGACAGAGCAATGGTAGGTCATCTCAAGGGACTTGGACTAAACTTGGCTGCCCTTTCATGAGAGATATTATACGAGCTACAGGATAGAGCGATGACAGAGCTCCACGCTAGGGAAGGACGTGCAATACAGATGCTCAGTGAACAACGAATCAATATTAAGTAGCTGAGCCTCCAATGTGATGGCATGTTAGCACAGACTCAACAGTTGGAGCTAATAATTGTGGAAGCATGTTGCTGCATCCCTGAACTAGAGATTGTAGTAGACTTACCAGTGGGTATATGGATCCACAAATTGGCCAATGGATTTTGCAAGGTGAAGGAGGAAGCAATGAGGATCCAGTTGGACCTCAACTTGCAGATCACAGAGCTGAGGATAAAGGTGCAATCCTCTATACTGCTAGAGGATAGAGAACAATGGCATCGTTCCATTTAATCAGGGTTGGCAACAATAGAGCATGCCATACAGGAGTGCACAGGTTTGTTGGATCAGTCACTCGTCACGCTCACTTCACTGTAGGAGGACCCAACATTACAGTGGTTAGAAACAGAAGCACAAGAGTTATAGCAGGCCTATGAAAATGTCTGGGGGACCACACAGACAGTTGCCCTTACTCAACGGTTGGACAAGATGAGGGAGGCCCAGGCTGTCAACACACAAGTGGACACTGCGCGTCAGAAAGAAGCAGTGCTTAAGGAACACATCCAACCTTGGCTCGAGGAAGCATTCACAGTCACCGCCAAGATTGAGGGAAAGCTGACACAGATGCAGGGCGTATATGCACTTAGACAAGGAATTTCACCTGACAATGAAGGATCAGAGATACGCGCACAACGGTTACAGTAGACAGCGAAAAAATGTGCTGTGGACATAAGCGAAGTGCAGAGGTTGTTGGATGAACTTCATGCGAAGATCATCGCATTAGCCGAGTGACTCGAGAGAAGTCACGATGTTTGTGTTGGGGGCCTGTTGGGTAGCGGATCCCCCACATAACGGTTTTGGGGCTTAAAGCCTACAATTTTGGGTAATGGTATTGTAAAGGCTCTACAAAGTGCACGGAGCGTGAATTGTAATGATTCCAGTCAAAGGGTTGTCCACTCAAATAATTTAATTTAATATAGAATGTGTTGGCCTACCCATGGTCCGTGGACCATGGGAATGTATAAATAGAGCGAGGCTCTAAGTGCAGAAAGAAGCTTTTGATGTGATGTAAGTATTAAGGGTGCTTGAATGTGATATTCACTCTGAGTCTATAAGTCTGAGCCTTGGGTTATAGGAGTAGGAAGAGGCTCTACAGCTATGTGCGAAGAGGCCTAGTAGAGTCTGCAACTATGTGCATGGACCCTTGTAGCTAAGTGCTCATGGTGGAAGTGGATTGTACTGGGATGAAAGGTTAATAAAATATAAGTTGAATATGAAATATTGTACATCTATTTGTAGATATGTATGTTTATGCTTCTAGTATATGCTTATGCATCTCTTTACAATTTATGGTTGCACGCACTGGTTATAAATGTTGAATGATTGATAAATATTACTAGGCCCACAAAATAAAGTCATATCTATAATAATAGCACAGTAAGGGTAGAGAATCTTGATAGCACCCCTTGGTGCTCTGTACAGAGCTGCACAAAGGTCAGACAACTGTGTGGGGCTGCACAAGTATGCAGGATCTATTTTCGACCTTTCTAGGTCTCATCAAGGCATCCCTAGGGTGCAGAAACCTAGTTTCGGCACCCTCCCATACTACCTTGGGTGAGACTTTAGTCCGCGCTCCATGGACTGTTGTCGAGAGGGCTAGTAGTTTTGGGATTTGTTTAGCTAAATCACTTCTGAACCTGGGTCAGGCCCCAACAAGCTTCTATATAGCAAATTGACCCTGTCATCAACTCAGTGGGGAAAGACATGATAGCTTAAGCAAAGACCAAGATCACATGCCTTGTTTCCACACTAACGCTGGTCATGCACTAACAACCTTCTTTATGAAGCTTCTCTACAAGCCTAAGGGTGCGTTAGTGACCTAACTAACTCAAGTTGCTAGTTCAGGAACAATGTTAGTAGATCCTAGTGAAGTTCTAAGGGTCAAAGGAATGAATTGACTCATAAATATCTAGATATTTGTTCCTAAAATCACTTAATAAAAGCAAGGAAACATCTAGATTCCACCTATTTGGAGGATTTCTAATCCTAATGAAGGAGGCAAATGGGAAAGAGCTAACAACTTCATTTCTTTTTCCCTAGAGAATTCAAGGAGGAACTTGGCAACCCTAACTCAATTGCTACATAAGAAAATCTAGGGCTATGGTGATAAGGGTCAGAGCATTTGAAAGGATAGCATACTTGACTATTGAGCATTGTCTCAAATAATAATAAGTTGGTAATAAGGGGGAGAGAGAGAGAAGCTGGAGGGGTAAGGGAAGGCTAATACAACAGATGGTTGTAATCACTCTTCCAACATTAATATAGAACTATAGTTGTACTGTCTACTACGTGGTGTTGGTACTATCATTCATTCAATTGTTTGTCTAATACCTTTTAATATGAGTAGCTTAGTTATGTGTAACTAGATTTTCTTTTATGTATTCATGTATTAGTTATCAGAGTTGTATGTTGTGATTATGATTGTATCTTCTATGTGCAGGACTTGATCTAGAGCCGGCTTAGGGGACATCCTCCTAGTTGCATTGCGCTCTCTAGCAAATCTACACGAAGGCTTGAGGTAATCTAATTCTCCTACTTTGATAGTTAGTTATTTTTTATGAACATGCGTGTAAATTTGTTACACAACAATTTGTCACTGTCCCTGTTACCCCTCTCTCGCATCTCGGCGGACTCATTCTGGGACCTATGAGAAGTGACATGACCTGCAAACACTTGCATTGTATTCCCCTGAACAGGAACTCCATTTTCCCTGAAGACATCTCCTGCTAAAAACCCCTGAAAATAGCCCTTTTTCCATTGGCGCGGTTCCATAGTGCAACCCTCATGCCAATAGGGGAAATCCTCCAAAGAGGGTGTGCCAATTGGCGCTCTGTCACAGAGTCGCACTCGTGCCAACAATAATCAGTGGTGTTTTTTAACAAACAAATAATGGAAGATTCATCCTAACAAATTCCTGGACTGAATCTATCTTGAGTTGGGTGGTTTGGCTTCAGATTTCCATAGAGAGGAAGTGGTTTGCCACCTCTCATGGAAGCTTCTTTAGTGATAGAGCCAATCCCATGATTATAGTGGATGATCCCAACTCCCCTTCCTCCATATATAAAAGCTTGTCCATTTTCCTTGGCAAGCTAGTTCCAGAGATTTAGAATTGTCAAGTTTCCAAGAGCTTCATGCTGCAAGAGCCTTCTTCATTCCCATAAGGCCAAATCCAAGTAAGGAGATTCTTGTCCAATAACCAAGGAGAGAGAGGCTTGTTCCTACTCCCAACAAGGTTTGCAAGACATGTGCTACTAATCACCCAGCCAAAGGAGAATCTGACGTTAGAACCATGGTTGTATTCTTCTCTGATTATTATCAATAAACGACTATTGTTATGGTTCCACTCTTATTGTTATTTGTAATGATGATGAGTTATATCCTTTCCGATTGATATATAGTTGCATATGCTAGATTTTATGTTTGTGTTTGTGTCATTTCTTGTATGTGCAGGTGTCCATTCACGGAGATTGTGGGGATCGTGATTTGCCGGAGCAAAGGAATGAGAGCATCACCTCTTCTACAAGCACTAGCATTGGAATCTAGGTAGGTCCTCATCATTGGTCTTTAATTTGCAATTATGAACTTGCGCTGTAGCATTGTATGATTGTTGCTAGACCTGGTCTGGGCTAGTAGGGATCACCTCTGTCCATAGAGGGGATTTACCTCCTCAACAATTTGGTGATTCCGCTGGGGAGCTTGTCTTTTCTTTTTGGTTGTTTCTTGGTTTTTACCTACTTGGTTAGCCTTCTGGGTTGAGCTCTTTTGCTGTTTCTCACCTCTTGGTTTACCTGGTTATTGTTGGCCTAGCTTTGGATTGCTTGTTTTTTTATTTTTGCATAGAAAACTTGACTGGCGCGCTTTTATAGCATAACAGTCGTGCCAATTGGTGCTAGTTGCTCATATACAACCTGCGCCAATCCTTAAAAGGCGCTAGTTGCAACCTGACAGTCGCGCCAGGCCTAGGAACTTTTGAAGTTTGCTTGGTTTTGAGCCTCCTGAGCTTGGTTTTTGTTCTGGGTACCTTTTTTTCGACTACTTGAGTGTGTTGGAGTCTTGTTTGACTGGCTTTGACCTTTACCCTTTGGGTGTTTTCCATTTTCTATTGATTTCACGTTTCTAGCCCTAGGGCATCTAGTGGCTTTGTGTGTCAAGCCTTCCTTAGGTGTTTTTGGTCTTCTATTGGTCCAGTCGACTCTCGGATTGCTCCCTTGCACTCATTTAGTGGTTGTTAATCATTTTATTGGGTTATTTGTGTGACATGCCTCTTTTTCACTTGAATTCCACTTTGTTTCGCTTTGGGCCTAGATTACACGGCTCATTTTTGTCTTTGGGACTTTTCTCGTTTTTGAAGGACTGCTTTGTGATTTAAGGATCCGATTGTGCTTGTATTGAGTGGAATTTGTTTGTATTTACTCTTTCATTATCATTTCTCAAAGTTTGTTTAGTGCATCTTGCATCAACATTAAAAAGAAAAAAATCTCTTTTGCTTTGCATTAGTTAATGTGAATTGGAGCTTTTCATTGTTATTAGTGATTAGTGACTTTGAAGAAAAGTTTTTTAAGTTCCATTAGTTGCATTGGAGATATTGTTGGTTGTTTTTTGATCATTTTTTTTGTGTGAAATTTCTCAACTCTCTCATAGTTAGCATTCATCGAATGAAATGACATATTGTGGCATATAGTTTGCATTTAGGAAATTTTGAGACATTACATACGGTAAGGCCTGAAAATTGAAACATAATACAAGATAAAATTTAAAATGAACTGAATGAATCTAACAACGCATTGGAACATAACGCACACTGTTTAGAGGTCTAGGTTAGAGACGTGCTCCAGCGTCGTTAAACCTAGTCACTTTTGTTTCCACTCAAGGTTGGGTGATTCCTCCTTCTGTGACTCAATAGTGGTCTAGTACGGAATTGTGCTCCCACATACCGTCGAGTATATGGGGAGACCCCACTAGGTTATCATCCTTTATCCATAGGAAGCCGTGTCTGCCACCTTACGACCTGTAACGCATCGAACACAACATTCGGGAAGATTGACTGCCGTATGGAAAGTCCTTGGTTTTCATACGATTGCCAAGGTGTATATGAAGTTTTCTGGATTGTCTGGTAAATCTTTTGCCTATTTTTCCAGAGTAGTCACTTTTGATCCTTTTCGGACTCCCTAAAAGAAAAGGCTCATTTGAGCATATGTCACTTCGGGCTCATTAAACATTCGAAGGCAACTAGAGTCATCTTTTTGTCCTTTTCGCGACTCTTTAAAGATGAAAAGGTCAAGTTATGTCCTTGTGTCTTAAAATTTGTTTGGCCATGTTCAAATTTACCCTGTTAGATCTTGTTTATGTTAGTTTGAGTAGGGTCCTTTCTCGTTAGTTTGCCTAAGATTTTTGAATCGAATCATCCTAGCGGAATCATTGATCCCGTATCCAGTTCCAAGTGACCAAGGGTCTCCTTCTTATGCTACTCCTAAGACACCGGTTGGTAGTGGTACTCTCCCTGTTAATCCGAGTATGCAACCACTGAACTCCCACGCTCTAGAAAACGATTTTGACAATATCCATTAGAACCTATTTGGGAGCCTTCCGAAGAGGATACTCCTTTTACTCCTACTGGGCTTTCGGTCCCAATGTCTTCCTCTGATATGGATGACACATCCCCCATCGTGAGTGAAGCATTCGTTGTGACGAGTGTTGAGACTCCTATCTCGATCAAAACCCCACCCTTCAGTGTCATCCCTCTCGGTGTCATGTTGCCCTTATGCTATAGGGGTTTAAGGGATGTTATGGGTTCTAGGAACTCCTCCTCGGGTACCATTTGGGATCGCAACATCACTCCCACTTCAGGATCTTTTATTCCTCAAGTTCACAATACATCTGTCAATTCAGTCCTGACTATTCTGACTGTCTGTGTCGCTTCTTCAGCGCCTGTTGTTAGTGTCGTTACTGCATCCTCGGTTATGACCACTGTTGCTGGTCCATCTCACGGTTCAGTAAATAATGGCCAGTCGGTACCTACATCCGGAGTTGTCGGTCCTACACTTAGTGCCCCACCTTCTTCTGGTTCCATTCCAGCACGGGGGGCATACGATCAGTATTTACAAGCCGTCCAGAATCCGGGCTCGCAAGGTCTAGTTCATTACTATGATCCCGTAGGGCATCATCTTTATATTGGATCCTTGCCATCTCAGCCTGCAGTTGAGGTCTCAGTCCTGTTAAATGTTTCTTGGGATACCACTCGTTACAATGGTGGCTAAGCACCCATTTCAGATCAAGGACCACCTTATCAAGGTCAGCCGTCTTACATGCAGCCTCTTATGGGCAGCAATATTATGGGAAATCTTATCCAGGGCAACCTGGAGGCCCACAAGGACAACTCTTTCAGGGACAACCTTCGGCCTATGGTGGTCCATCTTTTACTTATCTTGGGCAACCCTCTGGAAATCCAGGACAACCTTATATGCAATAAGGACAACCTGGGGTCCAGCAGGGATACCCTTCTGGGCAGGGTGGTCAGCCTTATGTATAGCAAGGCCAACCCACTGCCCAGCCTGGTAAACCTTTTGGACAAGTTGGTCAACCCCAAATTCAATCAGGCCAACCAACTGTCCAGTCCGCTCAACCATCTGGTCCATCAGGACAATCGTCAGTTGTGCAAGGACAACCCAACACCCAACAAGCTCAACCTTCTGGGCAGGTGGGTCAATCCCAAACTCAACCAGGGCAACCTTCTGGCCAGGTGGCTCAACCCCAATCCTCTCAAGGACATCTTTCTGAGCCTGCTCAACTAGGCATGCAAATGGTTGTTGCTTCTCAAGCTACACCCGGTTTCCAGCCCTAGGTTGGGCCCCAGACCCAAGCTGGTCTTCAAATGCAAGTTGGGTTTCAATCTCAACCTTCTTATCAAGCGTAGCCTGGCCCCCAAGCTTAGTATGGAGCCCATCAACCTTATGGTTTCCAGAAATCCCAGGGGAAAGCTCAGTTTGCCCCGTACCAAAATTATCAACAAATGCAGGTGACTCCTTATCAGAATTACTAGCAAAAGTATGTTGCTCCTGTAGGTCAAGTTGGTAACCAATGGGGTGCTGGGGGGAAAATCCAGGGTCAGCCGTCCAGTTATGGCTATAACCCCTATGGACAAAATCCCTATGGATAGAAACCCTATGGGCCAGGTCCGTTTGGACAAAATCAATGGGGGCAACCAACAACTGGTTGGAACCTGGTGCTACCCCTTACCCACAGCCATAGATGTCCTTCAATCCTCAGTTACCTTTCTTAAACATTGGAACTACCAGATGTGTCCAAATTGACTAATGATCCTATCCTTCATAATCCATTCTATCCACCAGTTCCAACCAAGATTCCTGGTGATTATCCCAAATTTGATGGCAAAGCTGGAGAAGAACCCCAAGCCCACGTTATGAATTATCATCTTTGGTGTTCGTCGAATTCGTGGCTTGACGTTTCAGTCTGGCTCTGCCTTTTTCAAAGGACTCTCAATGGCTCTGTTGCTAAGTGGTATATTGAGCTAGCCTGCGGATCTTTTCAAGATTTTAACTCATTGGCAATGGCATTTTTAACTCATTTTCAGTTCCCAATTCGGTATGAGACGGGAACACATCTCCTCACGTCTCTTAAACAAGACACGAACATGCACATATCCAATCATATACATGAATGGAGAAGACGTCGTCATTTTGGATTCCTAATTAGCTCCTGACTGATTGGTTTACAACCTCCTTTGTCCCTGCGATCGGACGGGACATTGCTATGGGGGCATGTGTAACTAAAGAGTAGGTTATTGCGCGTGCTCAGTACCTTGACTTGGTTTATTCCCAGTCCGGTACCCTATATGATTATTTGCCTGACGCCCCGAGGCCTGGAACGTCCAAAACTCCGCCAAAGCCATCTGTTGATGGTGTCATTGGATTTGTAAATCCGTCCTCTAAGAAATCTTCCGCGAACCTTGGGAAGAAAAAGTCAAATGCTTCGAGCGAAAATACTTCTCAGACTGTGCCTAATTCTGGTAATACTTCTGAGGTTAACGCCATCCAGTCCACCATGGCGGATAAAGCCTCGAAAGGGAAAAAGAAGGGAAAAGGGAAAAGTAAAGCTGATCAACCTCAGCAAGATTCCCCTAAACCTCCACCCGAGGAAGGAGCCAAACATAAACCCAAGTATCCTTGTCTTATCTGCGACGAGGATCACTACACCAAAGACTGCCCAAGGTGGTCTGAAGTTAGTTGTATGTTGAAGGGTGCTCCTGGGATTCCTGCGGTACTGAAAGAACCTTTCCCCTCGCAGCAAACGCAAATGGTAGCTGACCCATCCCAATCCTCTTCTCCCTTTGGTTCTCAAGTGTTCATGGCTAGAATGATTCCCATTCACATTACTACTTGGGCAAAAGAAAATCCGTCACTTGCCAGGAAAGAGCTTGAGGTTCCCTCAAGCGCTCCTCCACCCAGTTCTAGTCCGCTCCATATCGAGAGACCTAGCACTGAGATGCCTATTTGACCCCCTCCTAAAGGTGTACTCTGGAAATCTTCTTACAACCCTAATGCTCATGTTGCCCAGCACTACAACATCATTGAGGACTTAGCTCAGGCTCTGTCAGCTATGTCCGCTCTAGAAGTTCTCCAGAGCTGCCTCCCCCAGAGGAAGTCCTTGCTATCGGCCATCGGTGGCATTCACCCGGCCAACTCGGATTTGATTACTTTTGATCTCAAGAGCCATGTACCGAGACTGACTCACCAAATTTCCTTCCTTATCCAGGTCATCATCAATTCTAAAATGATTCATCGTACGGTTATTGATGAAGGCTCTTCAACTTGCATTATGTCTGTTGCTTGTTGGAAGGCTATTGGTTCTCTGAATTTGAGCGAGTCTCCTACAACCTTGGAAGCCTTTGACATGAGAGAATCTTGCTCTTATGGTATCCTCCAATGCTTGCCTATTACTTTGGAAGGGAAGATTGTCGAAGTGGAAGTTGAAGTCGTTGATGCTAATCTAACTTACAACCTCCTTTTGGTTCGAAGCTGGACATATGCCATGCGCGCCATGGCTTCATCTCTATTTTGTGTCATTATTTTCCCTCATCAGGGGAAAATTGTCACAGTAGACCAGCTCTATTTCTTCACTTCCTCTTCTGAAGGAAATGTGCCTTTTGTGGAGCATACCTCCATTCCATTAGAGAGTGTGGGAGCTGGGCTCTTTAAAGATCCCACCCTCATGGGTGTCTTTTCACTCTCGTCTCCGAACGTTGCTCCTATCAATATGATTTCGGTTCGCTCTAATCCTTGGGTTCTTCCCCCCATTGACCAGATAGAATCATGGGGCGATGAGATGCCGTTGAGTCTCGCCAAGCTCAACTATGTCGAGATTGTTTCTGTATTGGCTCCTCCTCTTGAATCTGCTTCTTTGAGCAAAGCTCTTGACTCGTATGCTCATTCCCCTTGGCTTGGAGACTATGCTTCTTTAGATCCTTTAAAGGAAACATTTCCTTCTGATGAAGCCATTATAGAGACTATGTATCTCGAGGAACCCCCTTGGTCCAATCTTCACCATCGTTCCTCGTTCCTCCCTACCCATCGGGAAATGCTTGCCTGTCTCGAGTGGGTTGCTCATTGTCTCCCCACACAACCCCTTCAGACACCCATCCAAGTATATCAAGTGTCCTCTGAAGGGAACATGGGAAACATCACGCAAACCCAACTGATCGAAATCTCTATTAAACCAGGGATTGTTGAGCATATCCATGTTGGAGTAACCTGTACTCCTGAGGAAACTCAGCTTTACACTGGTCTTTTTCACGAATTTTGTGACGTGTTTGCTTGGTCTTATGAAGAAATTCTCGGCATCGACCCAAGTATCATGGTGCATGAGATACCCACGTATCTGGGAGCTAAGCATGTCCGATAGCGTTTATGCCCCATGCACCCCCGAAAGGCTGCGGACATTAAAGAGGAAGTTGAAAAGCTTCTCAAGGCTAGTTTTATCTACCCCATCCCACTCATAGATTGGGTTTCCAATATTGTCCCTATGACTAAAAAGCAGGGTACCATCAGGGTCTGTGTTGATTACTGTGATATTAATCGAGCCTGTCCCAAGCATAACTACCCCATACCCTTCATTGACCAGCTCATTGATGAGTGTGCTGGAAGTGAAATATACTCGTTTATGGACGGTTTCTCTAGTTATAACTAGATTAATATTGCACTAGCCGATCAGCACAAAACTACCTTTATCTGTCCGTGGGGCACTTTCACTTACAAAAAGCTCCCTTTCGGTTTGAAGAACGCCGGTGCTATCTTCCAAGCGCGATGTCTTACGCATTCCATGATATTCAACACATTGTGCAACCTTACCTGGATGATCTACCAGCTCATTCAGCTAAGCGTCAAGACCATCCCGTTCATCTTCACGAAATCTTTCTCCGCTGTCGACACTACCGTATTCGGCTCAATCCGCATAAGTGTGTCTTCTGTGTAGAATCTAGCAGACTTCTCGAGTTCATCGTTTCCTGAGAGGGCATCCGTCTGGATCCCCTTAAAGTCGAGGCCATTCTGAATCTTCCTCCCCCTGCTTCTTTGCAGCAATTGTAGAGCTTGTAGGGTAAAATGAATTTTTTATGATGCTTCATTCCAAACTATATCGAAGTGGTCAAAGGTTTTACGTGGTTACTAAAGTGGGACACCCCTTTTCGTTGGGATGCCGCTGCTCAAGAGTCCTTCAAGCACCTCAAGGCTCTCCTTTTTTTCGCTCCTTTGTTGCGTCCTACTAATTACCATCGTGATTACACTTTGTATCTGGCTGCTGCTGATACCACTATTGGCATGGTTCTCGTTCAAGAAGATGATGATGACACTGAGCACGTCATTTATTATCTCAGCCACAATTTATTAGATACGGAATCTCGATACGCTCACATCGAGAAGTTGGCATTGGCCGCCGTTTGTGCCATCCAATTCTTCTGCCATTATATCTTGTTGCGCACTACGACAATTATTTTTGATTGCAACCCAATGATGTACATCTTGTCACGTCAGCTGCTGGGGGGCAAGTACTCGAAGTGGATTGTTATCCTCCAAGTGTTCGATTTGGAATTCACTACTGCCAAGTCCAAGAAATCCCTTGTCTTTGCTGAATTGTTGTGCTCTTTGCCATCTCTTACCGTGCCCTCTCAGTTAGAGGACCATATTTCGGATGAAACCCTCTTCTTAATCAGTACCCTTGATCCCTGGTATGGGGATGTCATTGTCTATTTACAGACATCCTATTTTCATCCCGAGATATCTAAGGATGCTCAACAACAGATTTGCCATCAATATCAACCATATCGCATTGTTGGGGACACCCTGTACCATCTCGACATTGATTCTGTTCTTCGCCGATGCTTAACACTCGAGGAAGCTGAGAGAGTTTTAAATGACTGCCATTTTAGCGCCTGTGGTGGTCACATGTTCGAATATGCTACTGCTCAGAAAATCCTCCGCGCTGGTTACTTTTGGCTCTCCATCTTTAAGGACTATATTATTGTCGTCCGCTCGTGTCACGAGTGCCAAATCTACCAACAGAAGATGCGTGCGCCTCCCACTCCACTGCACCCCCTTGTTACCGTCGGCCCTTTTGCAAAATGGGGTATTGATTATATGACCTGTAACCCTCGCTCGGCTGGGGGCATGGGTATATCATTGTTGCCGTTGATTACTTCACAAAATGGGCCAAGGCGATGCCCACATTATCTGAAGACGGTCACACTGCGACACAATTTTTATTTAATCATGTTATCTCACAGTTCGGAGTCCCTCAAGCCATCGTCACTGATCACGGCAAGCATTTCCGTAATCATAAGATGACTGAGCTTACAACCCAGTTGGGCCTACGGCATGATAGTTTGACTCCTACTATCCTCAGGCCAATGGCCAAGTAGAAGCCGTCAACAAGGTTCTAGTTACGATGCTTCAACAAACCATTGGCATGCACAAGTCCAGCTGGCACTTGATGTTGTTCTCTGCCTTGTGGGCCTACCGAACCTTTATGAAGGATGCCACTGGTTTCACTCCTTTCCAATTGGTTTATGGACTGGAGGCTACCCTTCCCATCGAGTGCGAGATCCCTTCTTTAAAATTAGCTGTCGAATTACTCCCCGACACTACTCCAGTAGAGAAACGCCTTCTTTACCTGAAGTGACTAGAAGAGACTCGTCGACTAGCCTCTCTAGCTATTGAAGCACTGAAGAAGAGAGTGAAAACTCACTTTGATCGCACTGTTCATCCTCGTTATTTTGTTGAGGGAGATTTGGTCTTGCTTTATGATCAAGCTAATGATAAGCTGGGGGCAGGCAAATTCGAGTCCATGTGGCACGAGCCTTATATTGTAAAGAGAATTTTGCAAAAAGGGGCCTATGAGCTGATTGACTATGAAGGGAATCCCCTGGATAAGCCTCGGAATGAAATTTACTTGAAAAAGTGTTATGCGTGAATTTCGGGCACTCTATTTTTGTACATATGTGTGCTTTAGCAAGTAAGTTGTGTGTGCATGTTTTCATGTTTTTGGCTTGGTGTGTCGGCATGATTGCCACTTATTCTGTCCTTTTGCTTCTTGGACAGATGTCTAGCTCGCCTTACATTGGTTTCGCCAATGGTGCCTCCCGTAGTACACGCAATCTATCTTCTGCGGCATGGGTGATCTACAATCCTCATGGTGAGCTAGTAGACCTTCAAGGGGTTTGTCTAGGTTGTACCACGAACAATGTTGCTGAGTATAGTGCTGTGATTGAATTATTGGCCAAGGCGATTAGTCTCGGTATTCGAACATTGGTTATGAACCTGGATTCTTAGCTTGTTGTCCACCAGCTCAATGGGCGATATTCCGTCAGAGACCATCGAATTCTAAGGTTATATCTACATGTTAAGTTGTTAGAAAGGGATTTCTATTTCATCACATATCAACATATTCCAAGACGATTTAATACGTTAACTGATGCATTAGCCAATTATGTATTAGATAGACATTTGCATAAAATGTAATTTAAAATAGCATAAGAAGCATAAAAAACACAATAAACCATAAGCATACAACATATATATATATATATATATATTATATATATAAATATAAATATATATATATATATATATAATATATAAATATTATATATATATATATATATATATCGAAATGTTTGCACACCATGCATCATAAAAAAAAATACATGTTCATCTTAATACATTTGGAGATGACATGTCTCTCAAAAATATGCATGAAAATAAAGCCTAGATGTCTAATCCCTATGGTGCTCATGATAGCACGTCACTGCACGCACTAGGCATCTCAAGAGACGTTGGATGTGACTGGGCACTCCCACCGTATGTCTCTAATACTCTAATAGGACATCCGCTAGCCGAGCATAATCCAGAATCCCCCGAGAAATACCCTCAAGGTTTTGGATTAGTTCTCCCCCCTCGGCACCCTCTTCCTGAGGGTCTGCTGCAGGCTAGTTTCTCCTCGAGATAGGAGACATGCCGGCTGGTCGCTCTGGGCCAACATCTGCATACGCATATAATCGTTGTTAGAACAAACATGTATTAACAAAAAAAATCAAGACACATAAAATAAAAAAGAGGTCATACCTAACTCCTCATCCCAATCCTCTCCCTCTGGCAGTGGGAGATCCGGTTCACCTGTGAAGTTAGTCCCTACATATGGCCAATCCTCGACCACGATTAGCTAGCGACGGAGCCACCCAAAGAATTCTGGTCTCCAAGACATTTGTTGGCCTCCTCCCCCTCATTGCATTAGTGCTGCCCAACGAGCCATTCTTGGCTCTCGTAGCACCGGATCAGGTACGATGGCACCTTGGCCCTGAAAGATTGGTAACCATTCCAGAATGAACGTTACCAGAATAGAACCATACCCAAACTGCTGCAGTTTGCCTCGCTTACTTTTTGTAGCTGTCTCTTCATGTTTGCAGTCACTGCTGTGGCCCAATCAAAGATAGTGGGATTCAGACACTCTGTGGCCAATATGAGTTATTTTTTTGTTGCCTCATGGGGTGCCTGTGCCCCTGTAGCCCATGTGATGGTAAATAACACCGCTTTGAGTGTTAGATCCCGAATGGTGGCAATATCCACCTTCACACTCCCAGATCCAAATTGTGCCCCTGGGCACACCTGTTCCATCACCTTGCCCATCTTCTCCCCAGATGGTCTGCTACCTGTCAATATTGGCACCGGCCCTGTGCATGACAATCTCGTGATGCAGTAGATGTTAGATACATCCAGTTCCAACACTTGATCTCGTATCCAGAACACTTGCTCGTGTTCGTGCCAAAGATTAATCAAGTACCGTAAGAGCTCAGGCTGAGCTCGTAAGTAAGGTGTGAGGAAGAATTTTTTCAGCCCGCAATTCCTAAGGGCATCCATGCAACCTATCCACTCTATCATGCTCCCCTTCTTTCCATTGGACTACCATTTTGTTCGTTTCCCTGCATCCACATGATCAAAAAACATCAATTAGATCTCTGGTAAGCTAGGAAATGGATTGAAATGCATTAAAAATGTTAAAATTTGAAAAAAAGAATGCACTCAGCCATTGGCATGACTATTTTTAAAACAGTCACGCCCATTGGCACGAGCCTTTGGAGTAAAAAGGCCCATTGGCGTGGGTCCGTGCCTGATACCCGCACCAATGGGCGCGGCCCTAGCTTGTCAAAGACCTCCCATAGAGATCGAATGAGGACACAAAAACTATTAAAAAATGGACAAAAATGGAGTATGAGGAAGTGCCTCTTACCTGGAACTGACGGCGCTCCAAATGGTTGCACGGATTTGTCGCAATCGCCCCCCGAAGATTGCACACCAAAAGCACTATTGCTGCTCTCCAATGAGGTGAAAGTAAAAAGTATTTTTTTTTTTACCATTTTGGCATATTTATAATTTTTAACTCCAAATAGGTTTTAAAAGTCATTTTTATGAATATTTTAATATATTTTTGCCGAAAATGGGTTTTACACTTGTTTTTGTGCAGCGACAGGTTTTTATGCGACTTAGACGGTGAAACGAGTTGTATTTTATACTTTTTCGGACTCGGTAAATACACGAAAAAGTCATTATGGAGTCATCTTTCTGCTCTTTTCTGACTCTCTAAATATGAAAAGAATGCTAAGTTATTCCTCTCGACTCACTAAACGTAAAAGAGAGGTGGTCTTATTTAAACTCTTTTCCGACCGTGTAAAGACGAAAAGATCGTTAGGCCCTTGTCGTTTCAGGCTCGTTAATGGTTATGAAACAACGTGATTTCGGTTGCTTTTTTACTTTTTCAGGTCAAAGTCACTAATCATGAAAATTACTCCTCGATCGTAATGGTCAGGCAGTTCTTTCGAGCATTGTTTTATACTTTTTCGGGCTTGAGAGACACAACTTTACAAAAAAGGACAACCCTAGAGTTTAATTTTCTGTTGTCTTTTCAAACTCTCTAAACATGAAAAGACATTGAGTTCTTCCTTTGTCAGACTCGTTAAACCTTGATGACATTGGATTCCGTCGAAATGACGTTTTACAAGCATATGCTATCCTTGTCAAGCTTGTCATTAAAAATAACCAGGGTACTCGCTAGAAGTGGTGGGGAAAATGGAACCAGAATCATTGTCGTGTCGGCAGTATGTCACTCTTGAACATGGCACTTGTCTACATTCGTGTCTAGGTGGGAACATCTCATCTTGTTTTTCACTTACCTCCATGGGTTTGGGTGATCCTGTTTGACCTCTCATCTGCTCTTTGCCTTGTCACCATGACCTCTGATCATTTGATGTCAAATACTGCCAAGTCCATTGTCGTGTCGCCGATATGTTCAAGAGAAGTTGACCTCTGCGAAACAATCAACCTTCCTCTGATAACTCACATAATCCTGATTCACAAAAACCTTATTGTTGTGGAGGTAAATCCCCTCTGCGGACAGAGGCGATCCCACTAGCCCCATAGGGGTCTAGCAACAATCATACACGCTGCATGCAAGTTCCTAATTGCACAATTTAAAAGTCGATCAAAAAGACCAAGCTAAGATCCAATGCTATTTGCTGTGGGAGAAGTGTCGCTCCTGTCCTTTAGCTTTGGCTGGTCACTATCCTTGCGCTCCACGCATGGACACCTGCACAAATGAAGAACAACCCAAAACAAGCGTAAACTCCAATATCATACAATTATATATCAGTCAAGCAGGATATAACTCAAATATTACCAGAAGAACATGTGAGTGGAACCATAATAACAGTCGCTCATCATTCAATAGAAAAAAGAAGAAGAATTACAACCAATGAAGGCTTGACGCTGCAAATCTCCTTCAACTGGGTCAGCAGTCCAACATGTCTTGAAAAGTCACTTCCTCTCTCAACAATCCGGCAGCATAACCTCTCTTTCAGCTCTCACTATCAATTTTAGCATAAGCTTCAACACTCTGACACTATCATTAGCACTAGCCTGTTCAATGTGAGGTGACAGGTTTTTATGGATGGAAGAGGTGGAAGCATTCATCGTATCCGGACACCTATCGAAGATTTGGCATTGTCCCAGAATAGCCTTTGGACTGAGTTGTCATGGATGAAAAAGACGAAACTTGATCGTATCCATGGGATTTTTCCTCATCAGGGAACTGGGTGAGTCACGGAGGAAAAAGAATTCTAGCATGCGTTGGCCAAAAAATCATGCCCAAATTGTGTGGCACGGGCCGTGCTCTGGGACAGAGCGTCTATGGGCGCGCCCTCTTTGTAGGGACTGAGCCATTGGCGCGGGTTAAAACACTGTGGACCCGCGCTAATGGGAAAAAGGCATTTTCCAAGGTTAATCTTCAGAGGGTGTCTTCAGGGTTATTGAACTTCATACTCAGGAGACCTCAATGCAAGTGTTTTCAAGTTATGTCACTGGTCACAGGTCCGTAAATGTGTCCTCCAATGTGTGACAGCGGGGGTGTAACAAGGACGGTGACCAACGGTGACAAATTACTGCGTAACAGGCATGCCTTAATGTATCTGGCAGAACATAGTAGGTGTTGGTGGCAATGAAAGGAAACATGTATCATGGCATGGTGCAACAGGATATGGACATCCAACCCATCAAGAATGAGGAAGAGGGACATCTAGCCCATCAATAACGAGGAAGAGGGACATCTAGCCCATCAAGAACGAGGAAGAGGTACATCCCTCCAAGGGAAAATAGCTTTTAGGAATTTGGAAATTAAGCTGAAAGACAATATTCCTACGAGCCATAGGGACACACATCAATGATACAAAACAATGAGGAGGAGGGGGAAGTCCCTCAAGCTCCTTGACACATACACATATATGTGCTGAATAGATTCCTTGGAAACTTGGGGAACATGAAACTTAAAGGTTGTTGTTAGCCTTGTGGGGAAGCCTTGAATTGATTTGGTTTATGAATATGCATGTGTACATGTATACATATGTGCACCTGTGTGATGGCTAGATGTTTTGAGAATGTTGAACTCATGGGGACAAAAATTGAGTATATGCAATGCCATTGTTTTTGATAGGTTATTGTCAGGGATCATTCTTGTGGAAGGATGATTCATTACACCTTAATTATGCTTATGAAAAAAAATTGATGAATGTATGAATGACATGTTTGGGATGGCATAATAAGGTCATCCAATGAGATTCCCTATTTTGTGAGGAATTCGATGAGTGTATCAACTTCCAACCAGAATCCTTGGTCAAAGGATTGAACCTAACTGTCGCTGAAGGTGGTGCCTTGAAGCTGATAAACCACTTGGAAGACTGCTTAGCATCGTTGGAAATAATGGATTGTGGTATGATCGCCATGAGAATGGAAAAAGGGAAGTTTCTTGACCTTGACTCGATATGCATATAAAGTTGTGATATGTCCTTGATCATGCCAATTGTTGTATGCAATATGAACATGTTGTTCTATTTGATAGAGTTTTGTCAGGTGCCCTTCTTGTGGAATAGGGATTGGTTAAACATGTTCAATGCGATGTGAATGGCATGACAGTTTCTTGGTTAGTAAAGAATCAAGGGGGCAAGGATGGCCTGGCTGATCTATTATTTTAATAGCTTGTGAATATAATTTTTGAATTATGACGATGCTATATCATGAACAGGAAATAATGTAGAGTATATTGGAAGAAGATATCAGCAGAACAGAACAGTATGATCTGCAGCATGTGGAAAAGGAACTAGAGGCAGCATTGCCTGGTGTATGTGGATAGAGACAGCATAGTGTCTAGATTTGAAAACACTATTATGCACATGTTGTACCGTGTTATGTGTGTTTTGTTGTACATGTGCATTTGTTGTGTTGTACGTGTTTATGTATTGTGTGGTACATGTGTATGTATTGTGTTGTACATGTGCACCTATTGTGTTGTGCCATGTGTACGTGTATGTGTTGTGGTACATTGTGTATATATGCATATGTTGTGTTGTGCCATGTGTACGTGTATGTGTTGTGGTACATTGTGTATGTGTGCATATGTTGTGTAATGTATTGGCAGGTAGGTATGGGATTGCTTGGACCCTAGTGTTGTGAGATGTGGGATAGGTAGGTTTGGGAGTGCCTGGATCCACAAAGGTGTGGGATAAGCTGAAATTCTTGTCAATAGAAGACTTCCCCGATTGGTAGTGCCCTTGTTCGCAAGGTAGCAATTGGGCTTAATTATATCCCATATACCCACCATTAGGTGCTTGCCGGGATGGAAACTGATCCCAACATGTGTTGTAGTCGAAGAGAAGAGAAGAGAAGAGAAGGAATTGGGTGCTTTCTAGGATGACAACCATCTAGTGATTATATGTGGAAAAGAGAAGAGAAGGCGTTGGGTGGTTGCCAAGATGGCAACTGATTCAGTGTGTGTACATGGTCAAAGAAGGTAGCAAGGAGTAAATTAAGATAAATATCACACTTCTATTGATTTTTGAGCCTTTAAATTGCAAATCAAAATACCATATTCTGATTTATGATGGTTTGGATCATGAGTTGATTTGGTTTTGTTGTGAAAGGAATTAAAGGAAAATTTCAAGTTCACTATAGGAATAATCTACTAATAAGGTATCTCATAAAGTCTGTGTGCTCATGATGTATGAATGAGTATAGGATTACCTGGTTCGAATGAATGAAGTTAACCACAAGGTGCAATGACAACAATATTCTGAACTTTAAATAGAACCATTGTGCAACACTGGAATTCAATGATGCCTATTTATTACCATGAGGCATGCTATGACCCGTTTAATAGTTTGGAGGCAGGGAGATGCCTAGGATTGAGATCCTTCGGATGCGAGGAAGCCTTGCCAAGGGACATATCACCCGAGGGATTGAGAAGGGGATGTCTGAACTAGGAAGGTTTGTGACTACATGAAGAGGAGGCTAATTGGATTGCCCTAGAGACAAAGAAGGGAAAGCTGAAATATATAAAATTTGATTTCTTCATCATGAACTTGGCTGATTGGGATTGGGAGTACATTGGGAGTGTGCGTAGATACAATGAGCTAAAAGGATAAGGAGCACAAGGATGCCAAGCATTGGACATTGGAGGCAAGCAACACTCCAAGAGGAAGAACAAATCAGGATGGTCTGGGCATTCTTAAAGTATCCAAAGATAGCCATGGAAAATGGTTGAATTTTGATTATACTTTCATTTGCTCGTTGGAGAAAATGCATGAAGCATTGTAAATACTATGTAGTGCCATGAAACAGTATGTGTTCTATTTTGTTTTCGGTATTGCATAAGAGAAAAAGAACACCTAGGAGAGTGTTTCTTCGAGGGGGAGGAGTTTGTGATAGCCTCAACCCGAGTTCCTTATGAAAATGCCATGTAAGTATTTTGCAATAAAAATATAATTAAAATGGGACGAGTCAAAAGGGACATGGATTCCAGAGCTGCGGAGGTTACTTTCTTCGGATGTAAAGGTTTCCTTGTGAGGAAAATATGGACTGTCGTTGACAACCATTAGCTGGTTGACGTGGCTTTAGAAAAACTAGTCTTCTAAATTAAATTTGGTGGCAAGGAAGTATGCAGGCCCATGTGATTAGTGAGAGACTTGCAAGGGAAAAATGACAGGAATTAATGAAGCTAGGAGACTGTGAAACAAATTTCATCCATTCAAACTCTTATCAATGGGAACACGAATTCAGTCAAACATGGGAGCTGCATGGAGGAGGATTCAGGTATTATTCCATTTAGGATATAGAGCAGGGAAAAGAGAATAGCATTGACTCAGGGAACACTGATTCCCTCAAGCAGGATTCAATACCCATTCGAGCATTTCTCAACATAGAGTATAGCTGAAGAGAGGTGAAGGAGAATGGCTTTGAGTTTCCATGGTGTCTATGGGTTGAGATAGATATCTCTTGAACCCTGGAAAACTTGGGAAGAGACCATCCCTTGAGACAATATTTGTGGCAGCCGCTCTTGAAGTTTCCTTGGCTTATCTCCTTGTTTTGTAGTGCATTTTCAACTCCCTGAAAAAGGGGGTGAATCCTTTGTGATCTTTTGTGGGAAAGGTTGTGAACCTCTGGATTGGTGTGGGGCTGGCCTTAAGACAATGTAACTTGTTTGGCCTTCCCCGAAGTTAAATGCAAGTATAAATGTTTTGCAGGATCATGAAATCGGGCGCTAATGGTAGACGCATGGCTCGACAACCATGTTATTAGCTAGGGGCATACCCACTTGATAGGTTAGCTTGTTGATCAACCCTAGCATTCCCAAGTTCAAGTGCAAGAGGGAGCGAGGTGAGTTAGCATGAGGGGGTAGGAGATCCTATCAAAATCGTGCTCGAAGAAGCCCTTGAGCGACAAAGGAACGCAATGATGGACAACTTTTTTGAGATCCTTCAGCGTTACCCAGGGGCGACACATCTACTTCCCACAGCTACTCTGGAAGCGCCACGCCTTTTAAGGTATAAGTTAATTTTGACATTCCCATATTTGAGGGTCAGATATATGCGGATGTTGTAGATAAATTGTTAAATCTACTAGGAGGATATTTTTTTGTTCATGATTTTTCCAGCCGGGAAAATATCACTTTTCTACTTCTCAACACCACCCCTCGCATAAAGCATTGGTGGGAAACGTCCTACGAGCAGAAGGATGAAGGTTTGACCTCGTTGTTTTCAGTTGCACCCACTTGGAATTCATTCCAGGATGCCATCAAAGAGCAGTACTACCCTGTCGAAAGCTATGAGGATAAGTACATAAAGTCGACGATGATGCGGCAAGGAAGGGACCAAGATGTGTCGGGGTTTACCAATATTTTTCATAACCTTCGCACAAATTTGGTTATCAAGGATTCAGAGCGACATTTGGTACTCAAATACCATGGTTGCCTGCACAGGTACATCTAAGACGAGATGGAGTTCCTGGATATCTCCTCTCTTGGCACGACATACTAATACCCGATCAAGATCGAGTAGAAGTTTAAACAAAAGAAGCAAGATTTTGGATTTACAAATCCGAAGAACAAAGGACAAAGCCAAGGCCGGGTGACCAAAGACAACCCGTCAAAGCTACAACAAAAGAACACCACCACGAAGTCAAAGAAGGACACAGGAAAGTGGTGTGAGTTCCATAAGAGCCCCACTCACAACACAAGTTAGTGTCAGACCAAGCAGTTGCTGGTGGCTGAGTTGAAGGCTTCAGTATTAGATGCATGTTTCGACCCTGAGTCAGAACCCGACAAGAGGAATGACAAAGGGAAGAAAATTATTGATGCGGAGCCCAACACCAATGTTGCCACCACCAAGATCCAGAAGAATGAGCCCGACGATCCAGAGGAGGGGGGTGTCTTTTCCACTCACAAATGTGGGTGAAGGGTTCCCCGCTGCAATTCATTGTCAACAGTGGTAGCCAAAAGAACCTCATTTCAGCAGAGGTTGTGAAGCGGCTAGGCCTACTAACCGTAGGACACCCGCAGCCGTACAACATCGGGTGGCTTCACCAAGGACGAGATCTTCGAGTCAGCCAACAGTGCTCCCTTCCCTACAACATCAAGCGCTTCACAAATGTGGTATTGTGTGATGTTTCTCCTCTCGAAGTTTGTGATGTATTATTAGGAAAACCATACTTGTGGAAGCGAAATGTTGTATATGAGTCTAGACCTTGCTCTGTGATCATTTCTTTGGGTGATATTTTATACAGGATACTAAAAGTAGCCCCACCTACTGCCACCTCTTTGATCTCTACCAAGAAATGCAATGAGATCATCTCCCAAACTAGGAAATTTATTTTCTTTTTGTTTCACTCTCAAAGTAAGGGGAAGATCGTAGCCACATGCATGGCCCCCGGGAAGGGTTCCTCCATGCAGCAGAAGCAGGTGGATACAGTCATGGAAGAATATAGGGACATCTTCTCCTCACCCACAGGGGTATGGTTGCATTATCAGGTCAAGCATTCGTTCGATCTGACTCCCGGAGCACCTCTACCCAACAAGTTGATATATCGTCGCTCCATTGTGGAAAATGCCGAGGACAAGTAGCGACATGATCAACATCGGGTGCCACACAAGTTTCAAGTGGGCGACAAAGTCTGGTTACGTTTGCAGAAAGAACGCCTTACAAGAGCCCCATCGGAAACTCAGACCACTCCGATATGGCCTATACACCATCACCAAGGCTGTAGGCGACAATGCCTTCGAGCTTGGCATTCGATGTTCCTTGGTCTACACTTAGTGTTCAATGTAGACCACCTTCGGCCAGACTTTCCACCATTGCTGGACACATCCGATGTTGCCGGAACAACTCACACCAACATAGCTAAACCCAAACTGCCTAAACAAGCCCCCATTGATCGGATCATGGACACAAATCAAGAGAACTCACCAACAGAAGATCCAACTATATCGGGTTGTCAAAGCTGGCCAACTCCTTCACCAAGGCAAGTGGATCACTATTGATTTGGGGTAGCATCGAATGTTCTCTAGCCATGAAAATTGGTGGAGACGCTAAAGCACATGAGATTTCCAAGACCCAAAAATGGTTTGGGCAGATTCTTCCCGGTTAAGGAGATATTATAATAATTAATAGACTGCATAATAAAATAACCATCAGAATTGCTGCACCAGTTTTCCCAAGTTGGGTTTTTCCGGGGACGAGTTGTCCAAAAATAACAATGTCACTTGTGTGTTTGCTATTTGTTTCAGCTGGTGATATGTAGATGGTTGACACTGTATTGTGTTTATTTCGATATTTATATGTTTAAATAACTTGTTCGTAATTAACAAGTAGGAGAAATAAACCATAGAATACAGATAAAATTTCTAACGGGTAATACTTAGAAATTTCAACATGGTATCAGAGCGTGGTTGCAGATCACAGGAGAGATGAAGGCACCAGCTGAAGCAGAGCATTTGCAGCGGAAATAGCTGTCCCGAGTGACAGAAGTTGTTCCTAGCATAAAGCGGCAGAAAAGGGTTGACGCAGAGGGACTGCGTCATCAGTTTAGGCCAGAGAGAGGCCAACGTAGAGGCTGAGGAGGGTAGAAAAAGGGTCATGAAGAGCCATGCAGAGACCATGAGGGTTGATGCAGTTGGCTAGAGGAGCATTTCAGCCAGTGTCGGGATTGCCCAGAGCCTAGAGGCTTAGTCCTTTAGTTGCTGGGGCATAGGAAGCTGTGGACAGATTGTGGGGAGTGAAGTTGGTGGGGTGTTGTTGCTGCCGAGTCAGAACAGTACCTAACAGGCAAAACCAAGGTAGAGTGAGTCGCTACCTACGTGGATTTCTAGCCATGAAATCCAGATCAATGTTGCAAGTGCATAGGAGATCGGAGAGGTGCGACTTGACGATTGGCAGGTGATGAGCCCCAATTTTGGTACAATTTGGGCTCATTTTGGCCTATTTTACTTGCTCAAACCATTCATTTTTATTTGCTTATGCATGAATTTCTTAGTTTATTCATGTTGTTTGTAGGAAGAAGGTTAGACACTTTATCTACGTGACTAATGCATTATGATTCCAGGTTTTGGCATTAAAAAGGGAGCAAGAGACAACGGAAAAGGGGATAAGGAGACAATGAGGTGGCACTGCTGATTTTGTGGAAAGATGTCCACGGTCTTGGGACATTCCTCGTGATTCCCACCAAGAACTCCGAGCTCCAATCCATCTCCCCTCCGAGCTTAAAAAGCAGCCAGCTGTCCTACAGGAACAGCAGTCATAAACTGTTCCACAGGAACAATAGTTATGACTGCCCTACAGGATCCGCAGTTAGACTCTAGTTGGACAGCCGAGCTCCTAAAATCAAGGGCACTTGGTGGATCATCGTTTTTGTATAAGTATGAAGGCCTTAGCCATAGATAGGTTGTTGAAACTCTTGGATTGTTATTGTAATTTTGGAGCACAGTTCAGTTTTCATTCCTTTTTGTAAGCCAATTGGGCATGACATCAGATTATGAATAAAGAAGGCAGTTTGTGATCTAGTTCTGAGTTTCTTAAGGAGACTATAGCTCTCAGGTTAGGGCCCAACCTGAGAGCCATAGATCCCCTCTGCTGTAGTGTTGTTCCCATTTCATTTCCAGCACTTTAAGTTTTCGTTTGCACATGCAATTCGAATTACAGTTTGATGATTTGGTTTTCTTATGAGTAGGATAGATT
>APFE030336582.1:0-32085 GCA_000404065.3 Pinus taeda
GTGCGTGCACGCTCTGTGTACACAGATACAGTGCGTACAGGTACGCACTGTGTCTAACTCAGAGGGTGCGTACTACTGCAAAATGAAGAAAAACTAAGTTCTAACTCAACTCTAAGCTAAGCCACCCAAAAACAAAGTCAAGCAACCAAAAAACAAAATAAACAAGACTCTTTTCAGATCAAAGTAATACTCAAAGGAAAAATCAATCACATCAATGGATTCCCCAGTGGAGTCGCCAATTTGTCATCCGGAAAGAGTTATTTTTGCGGACAAATCTAACCTCCCTATGAGTCTAAGACTCTCTAGTGACAAACAAGAAAATTAAGAGCAAACCTTCTCTAAACATACATTATTCTATGAGAAACCAAGTGTTGTTCGATCCTACCTCAAATCCAACATTTGTTGTAGCAGTCCAGCCTTGCTGATCCAGATGAGCTCCTCCTTCACTTTAAGACCTGCATACACTAACAGTCAAACGATTACATAACACCTGAATATTTCATAGAAAAAAGCATATTCATCATATAGACCAAGGAGTACATGAAATAATTCATTAACAACAAATCATTGAGAAGAATGGACTTATTTGTATTAAGGAAACAAAAAAGGAACCATTAAAACCTGAGCCTTGGTGTTGTGCAAGCTCCTCCCAGGGTCCAACAAGAGATTTCCTCTACTTTGACAAGCTCACCCACTCCCAATATGGCAACAAGGAAGGATAGTGATCTCTCCTCACAAGTCAACAATGGAAGTCCTAATTCCAGTAGCATTTACGCTTTAGAATGTTCAGCTTTTAACCTCCCCTCCTCTGGCCCAATGCCTGTATTTATAGTATTCTAGAGGAGGTTATTCAGTTCCAACATCAATGGGATACTCCCTCTTTTGGATGGGGTAGCTCCTCTCTTGATGGGATAAGTTCCTCTATCATAGGGATGCATGAACCATCTGGAGGCGCTCAATACACGTCAAACAATCTTCTAGAATGCTCTAGAAATGACCACAAGTAACTTTTTTAAGATGAAACTCGCGCCTTTTTACCTTTACAGGAGTATGCACCCATCCCTTGACTTACAGAGCGTACAAGTACGCAGGTACAATGAACTTGGGATGCGTACATGCAGGCAAGGTAGAGAGAACCTACGTACCCAGAGATAAACATGATTTTTAATGACTTTCTCTCTTTTTTGAAGTTTGACATGGAGAGAAGAGGTATAAGGCTTGAAAAGGAGGATAATATGACTGTTGATGGAGCCATATTAACTGCAGATAGTCATGGTGACAAATTTCAGTGTAACAGACATGATCTATGTGAGGCATAACTACCCATAGTTGGATATATCATGGATTGTAGGAATTGAATAATTCTCGGCCTTGTACATTTCCAGAATCATTTTGCAAGGATGAGGCCACAATTATATGGGTCATATCAGAATATGTGATGGTGCATGTGGAGGATTAATGATTAAATCTCAATTACGACTTTTAGGCTAATTGCATAAATGTCATATTCTTTCAATATCAAGTTGGACACTTAGATAAAGGAGTTGGAAATGTGTTTTGGGGCTAACAATGAAACTAAAATGTTTCATTTGGTTGGTTGTCCATAATCATATATTAATTTGGGATAACCTTGTCAAGTGAGGCTTTATGGGCCCAAGTATATGTGATTTATGTAAATCATCGTATGAGTATGCCACACACTTATTCCTAGATTGTCCCTTGAAGTTTCTTATTTCTCTCATGATTAATTGTGAGGTGAATAGAGATCATTGTTTGCACGCCTTAGTTGTTGGACTGCTTGCCACTTGGAATACAAAATTGTTCCTTTGTACATTCTTTGGTGATATGAGGTTATTGGAATCCCTGTATATTTGACAATGGATTCCTTGATTTGAGAGTCACTATCCTCAAAAGTATTTCTTACTTCATGGAGATTGGCCCTCGAAAAACTAAGTTCTCCAGGTGTCATGCATCTTGCAAATCCCTTGATCATATCTTCCTATAGGTTTCTTCAACGACGCATTTTTGGGTGGTAAGTGTGGTCATGGAGTTGTTATCCCCCTTTCTCCATACTGGTGATTTGATTTAGAATATTATTTTGTAGTGCTAAGATCATCCTTAGATTATAAACATAATTCTTTCATTGTGCTTATGGATTCATCAATTATTGCAAGTGAAATGAAGAGTTTTTATGTTAATTTTATGAGAAATTTAACGTAAACCAGAAACTGAACAACGACATAAACATGTATAAAACATCATCAAAAACGCATTATAACAAGCACATGATAAAGGAGTTCACCCCTCCTAAGCTACATCTCCTTGGTCCAACTTTCAATGGCTTGGGCCTCTCTATTATGCCCAAAAGTGTAAAAATATGTGTTTACAATGCTCAAATGCTTCTAAAACCTGCTCCAATCAGTTCAGAATATTTAAAATGGCTATCTAGCCTCTTTTTGCAACCAATTTAGTGGAAAATTGTAGAAGTTATGACTTCTCCTAGTTTCCCCACTATTGTTCCACAAATTTCTCCAAACCCGACATGATCCTACAAATTAGCCCCAAAATCCGCTAACTCGGCGCAAATTTCGCCGTGCAGTGGGCCATAATCTGTTAGCCAAGTCTTATCGCAAATCACAATTGGCGAGGACCATTGGGCTTAAGTTTTGTGTATGAGGTGGGTGATATTGTGATAACGATGTGGCGGACCCAACGAAATTATAAACTCGTATCTAAAGTCGCATTGCATCTAGAACTTATCGGTTAATCGCAATTCTACAAAGTATCAGTGGTAATCATAATGCGGGACTTGTGTGCGATTGCGATTTGTGATCCATCACATCGTAACCCGGGTATGCTAGGGGATAATTACTATAATTGTCCTCCCTTTTCTATTCTACGATTGCAATACATCGCATCGCACCTTTGACTGATTTCTAAATTCCTTCCCGCCTGCCTTTTGTGAAGTACGATTGCGATTTATCGCATAGCAACCCTTCCCTGCTTGGGGGCCGACTTTTTAACACGATCCACCTTTGACCTGCAATTTGTGATATGCGGGGACCAATGTCGTCCTGCCACTTGGTGCCTCCCAACTCGTTGATGGAACTTGTCATGTGAGAAAGTCAAACTTTAACTTTGACTTGCTATTACTTCTGCATACGAGCTCGGATTTGAGTGTCGTTCGCACCATTGGAATCAGAATGATGAGCTATTCGATCTGAAGCAAAATTTAACAAAATTTTAACACTTTGATTTTTGAGCACTTGATCACTCCTCCCCATTGGAAGCCTTTTGGATCCCAAAAAGATCACTTTCAATTGTTTAGTAGGTGATTCCAAACTCTATTCATTTTGATTTTGAAGGAATTGTACCTTTGAGCCCCACTCGAAGATAATCAATACTTCCCCTTTTTGTTATCCTTGTTCTTCTATTAAGTATAGTGTCTTGCTGAAGCACATCAAGGAATTCCGAAGAAAAGTCTTCAATAGATAGAATTTGAACATTCTATTCTTGATATTCAATCAAAGGAGGCTGATACAACCTTAAATTATCAACATTAACAACAACATAAATTTGCATATATGAAGGCAAATCCAACCTGAAGGTATTGTTACGAATCTTTTCCAAAATTCTGAATGGGCCATATCTAATTGGTTTGATATTTACCTTCTCCTTGGAGGCTCTCTTTGTTAATTTGAAGCCAAAATTCATCTCTATCTTAGAACTTGTGATCTTGATGATGCTTGTCGTGCCTTGCTTTGTACTTTCCTTGGCTGTTTTCAAGTTGTTCTTGAACCTTTTGGTGTACTAATTGTATTTGTTCAATGAACTTTCTTGCTTTATCTATGTTTCTATGACCTTCAATAGCAACATATTTGCCAAAAATAAAATCCAAAGAATATTTAGGCAAGTATCCCATGCATTCTCAAATGGCGAAGTTTGAGTGGAAGAGTGCTTGGCTCGGTTTTAAGCATGTTGAATATAGTGCAACTGTTCATCCCACAACTTAGGATGCTTGCTGCAATACCCACGTAGAAGATGTATCACTATTCTATTCACTACTTCTATTTGACCATCTGTTTGTGGATGAAATTCTGTACTCTTTTTTTAGTTTGGTGTCCATGAATCCCCACAAGTTTGATCAAGTGCTCAAAATTATGCTCAAAAATCAAAGTGTCATAATTTTTAAAATTTTATCCTTAGATCAAAGAGCTCATCATTATGATTCCAATGGTGTGAATGACACTCAAATCCGAACTCGTATGCAGAAGTTATAGCAAGTCAAAGTTCAAGTTTGACTTGCTCAGATGGTAGGTTCCATCAATGAATCGGCAGGCGCCAAGTGGTAGGCCGCCATTGGTCCCCGCATATCATAAATCATAGGTCAAAGGAATATCATGTTAAAGAATCGACCCCTGAGCAAGGAAAGGTTGCGATGTGATAAATCACAGTCACGCTTTGCAAAAGGCAAGCGGGAAGGCATTCAGAAATCGGCCGAAGGTGCGATGCGATGGATCACAATCATAAATCGGTGAAGGGAAGACAATTATAGTAATCGACCCCCAACATACCTGGGTTGCGATGCGATGGATTGTATACGCAATCGCACACAAGTCCCACATTATGATTACCACAAATACTTTGCTGAATTGCGATTAAGCGATAAGTTCTGAATTTGATGTGACTTTAGATACTAGTTTATAATTCCGTCGAGTCTGCCACATCGTTATCGCAATATCGCCCGCCATGTACACAAAACTTAAGCCTGTCATTCCTCGCTAATTTCAATTTGCGATAAGACTCTGTCGACAAATTATGGCCCGTTGCATGGAGAAATTTTTGCCCAGTGAGCAGATTTTGTGGCTAATTGTAGGATTATGTCGAGTTTGGAGCAATTTGTGGAACAAATAGTAGGAGAACTAGGAGAAGTCATAATTCCTTTAGTTTTCCACCAAATCGGTTGCAAAAATAGGCTAGATAGCCATTTTGTACTATTCTAAACTAATTGGAGTAGGTTTCAGAAGCATTTGAGCATTGTAAACACATATTTTTACACTTTTGAGCATAATAGAAAGGCCCAAGCCATTGGAAGGTGGACCAAGGAGACATAGCCCAGGAGGGGTGAACTATTTTATCATGTGCTTGTTGTAATGTGTTTTTGATGGTGTTATGTACATGTTTATGTTGTTGTTCAGTTTCTAGTTTATGTTAAATTGCTCATAAAATTAACATAAAAACTCTTCATTTCACATGCAAAAAATGATGAATCCTTAAGCACAATGAAAACAATTTTTTTATAGTCTGAGGAAGATCTTAGCACTACAAACTAATATTCTAAATTAGATCAAATGGAGATATAACTTCTTTTGGTTTGGCAAATCGGGCACAGATATGAGGGCCAAGGTGTTGGCCTTATGGGGCATCTTTAAATGTGCATTATGGATAGCGGTGGATGAGATTGTTATCTCTGGAAATTCAAAGATGATCATTGATTAGGCCAATGGGAAGATCTCCTTGGTTGTGTCTTCGAGAAAATATCCGACATAAAAGCTTCCCTCCAATTTGTTTCTTTCTGACATGTATATTGTGAGCACAACACACAAGCGAATTGGCTCTCTATTCGTGGAATATTTGTGCTGCTCGGGCTTATACATTTTGAGTGCCTCGAGCAAGGTACTATCATAGGTTATGGGGATTTTCCATTTGTGTGATGTTCTTTTGCTCAATTTTTTCCCTAGATGTGATGTTGAATTTTGCTTTATGATCTCCACTCTCAGTGTTTTGAACATTGACTTGTATCGAGACTCAATGGGATCTCCCATGTCTCTCTTGCTTAGAGACTATTTTGTGCTTTTTTGTTTTAGTTAGTATTGGCTTCAGGCTATAATCCTTTTTTACCAACATTTTGACTCTGATGATTTTTGAAAGATGTAACAACTTTTATTTTTCAATATAAAGTCTATTGTTTTTTTCTCTAGAAACAATGGATTTCTATCCCACTTCAGATGGAATACAATGCTAGAGACAATTGTTATGGGTATGTGTGATTACATTATTAATTAGAGGCCTTAACATAATTTATATGAGCACAACTCCAATGTTCTATAGGTTTGATTGTATTTATCATACAATGGATATGACAATAGAATGACTAAAGCTAACTCGAAATCTTGAGATGGAAATCTAATCAAATTATATGGACATCTTTTATTTTTTATTATTCTATATTAATTAGAAGAGAATTTTTTGAAGTATGTTCAATAGTTATGTTGTTTGTGAAAAAATAAATTTATGGTCAAAGGTGAAAGAGGTAAAGGTAAAGTGAAATTGTATTTCCAAAGCTAAATGAGATCAAGTGTAGGTAAAAGGTTAGCATGAATGGTTTTTCACTTAGCTCGAAAGTTGTCGATTTAGGATAGGATCCCTCATTAATTGTAGAGACTTGCATGTGGATTGTAGTTTAATGATGAAGTTATGTTACAAGTTGTGGATGTTGTTCAATAACTGAATTCAGGAGATCCATGATTCTAGAGTTTGTAGTGTCCTATTTTTCTAGTATAGTTTTGCCACTCCTATCAAGGGTTATATATATATGATATGTTAATCACTTGATTGAGGAATAATGTCTTACATACATAGTTATATTTCCTTTTATGTTTATGTATGACACACTGATCACTAGATTGGGGAACAATGTTTTATATAGTTATATTTCCTCTTATATGTGGCATCATTGATTATCTGTATTAAATGGTTTTGGTTAAGTAAAATGTTATACATATGTTTTTCCAGTTTGTATCTGATTTATGAAGCAGGTGTATGACATGGATGGTGATCCAAGATTGAGACACCCATGGATTCTCATGGTTATGCGGAATAGATGGTTAATTTTGATTTATGGATGATACATGATTTGTGTGATATATATGTCTAATATTGTATTAAGGAGGATGTGGTAGGGTACTTGGTCTTTTTCTAATAAGGATGTTCAATTATGAATGACTATGGAAGCCATTTCTTCAAACCAAAATGGCCGTGGAAGCCACGCACCATTCTGGGTAAAATGTGATTAAGTTAATTTCATTATGAAATTCATTTGATTCCTTTGATCTATGAGATTGTAATGTGTGCAAGTCTTTGACAAGGCCTTACCAGTGAACCATCGGATGGGTAAAAGCTCACAATCAGTACCATAAGGAGAAACACAAAGTTTCCAAACACAATATATGAGAGGGCATGGAACTTAGGATGTGGAGTCCTAAATCCAAGAAAGATAAAGACGTGGAGTCTTGTATATTTAGGGCGCAGATTCCTCAATCTACTAAGGCACAGAGATGCATGGAATAAGGGTGCGGAATCCCTATTCTCCAAAATAAAAATACCACTCATGGATGAATTTCCTTAAATAAGATTTCATTCTCACAATTCTAGAATGACTTTCTAAAAATAGAAAGTCATGTCCAATATCTCAAGCACAACTTTCCAAAAATAGTAAATCACTTTACATAAATTGGTAATCAAGCGAAGTTGAAGAAAAACAAATTAAATTATCTTTAATCAATCCTAATAGTTCAATTTTGATTGAATCCTCAATATTATCAATATTATTATTATCTTTTACGAGACTATGATATTATTATTAAAAAGGAATTACAAGTCAATTTTGTCTCCTCAATCAATTCACACATCTTCTTCATGACTTTCATGGCTCTATGTAACTCTCCCTCTCTCTTTTAAATAATTCATTATACTCTATTTCATGCACTCATCAAAGAATGACATATTCCTTTTCTCTCATTAAAAATATGTCATAAAATATTCCTCTTACGCTCTCTTTAATGCATATGTTACACTCTCCTTAACTAAGGCATGCATACCTCTCCTTAATGGCATAAGTTACACTCCTCTAAATGGAATCCAATGCATTCACATTACTCCTCCTTTATGACAAGAATTGGTTGCTCCTCCTATATATGAGTCTCATGTATTCTCACTTGGGGATTAGGAGGCTAAGAGTGGAAAAGACTTGAGGAAAATAGTGAGAGGGAGAGATATGGAGAGTATCCAATTGCTTCCATAATAAATCTGAAATTATTTTTAAAATCCTAAGATCTCTAGCTATTGAGGTTGGCGATGAGTGGTATTGAGAGGAAGTGAAAATTTGCTTCCTTAGTTTGCCTTGCAAATCTCTCTACTGTTCTCTTTTGGTACTGCTTGTGAGCTTTTGCAGCTCAGGGGTTCCAGGGGGAGAAGTTCTTCTTGGATATGGTTGGGAGGAAAACCGGGTGGTTCACAATGAGTTGGTAAGGATATTGGAGCTGGAGCATACTCTCATTGGAGATGGAGCATACTTCCATTTTTTGAGTTGTATAAATTCACTGCCATGTATGTTGACAACATTATATTGTGTTTCCTTTTGTAGTTTATTACATGGTTTTTCTTATTTGGTTGTTGACTCAAACTCATATGTATATCAAATGTTGCACACTAAATGTTGAAGGAATTTTGCAATAACTTTTTTTTTTTTTTTTTTTTTTTTTTTTTTTTTTTTTTTTTTTGTACAGTTCCATGCAAGTTGATTACATTATGTCTTATGGCTGAAGCATTCAAGCTACCATGAGTTTTATGAAAACATGTTAATAGCATAAATTTGGTTTTTCCTTCTCTTTTTGTAGCTGTAAATAAGTTTTCAGAGTATATGTTTGACAAAAGGGATAAATAAGATAGTATAAATTTGCTTTTGGTTGTGGTTTTAAATAATCACATTTCTGGGCGTTTCTGTTTTGATTTATTTTAACTTTGGGGGGTATCTGTACCTTATGGCCATGTCACCCCAACTTTGATTTCAAAAAATAGAGTTTCAGAATCTGGTTCTGTAATCTTCTATATTTTACAGATTTGTTGCTGCTGCCTGGTGGTTTGTCTTGCTGCTTTTTTTTTGTAGTTGTGATTTACCTGGTAATATATTTTTATGAAATCAGTCTCCTATATAAACTTGGAATTATTATTTTAAAGTATCAATGGTTAATACATTGATAGTTAATAAACTTGTGACTGCTTGTTTGATAGTTTAATAGTTAGCGGCTTGTTTTGTGACTGCTTGTTTGATAGTTTAATAGTTAGTAGCTTGTTTTGTGACTGCTAATCGCTGTTCAAAATTCCCAATGGCTGTAGCTACATCGCTATGAGCTATTTGTAAAAATTCTTAAATATTTGTCATTATGTGTCTAAATTTTTGTATATGCAGCAATCAAGATGGATGACAATTCTACTTATGTATTAGGTTCACTTCTTGGCATTATTGACAAAGAAAAATAAATTATGTAATCTTAGATTCATATTAGTTAATTTTGGTGAAATCGCCTTAAGGGTTCTGGTTGTAAGTGTTTGACAAAATGCCTCAATGGTTGTACATTTCATGCTTGCAAACTGTTTGACATAATGCTTCAATGGTTGTAGCTAATTACATCTATGAATTGTCTATAAAAATCGCTAAGTAAATTTAGGATTTGCAACCAAGGTGTTTTTGGAAATATCTCAAAAAATAAGCATGATGATTCCATTGAAATAAAAATCCATGGAAGGCAAATTGGTCATGTGAAATGTTGTAATTGTTAGCTGACATATAAATTAATAATAATTGGAAACCACTCCTTTAGAAGTTGAATTATCTTGTTTTTCTTCCCTTCATTTTACCAAAGAATTCATAGGCATATTATCTAGAACAAAATCAAATTAGTCACTCTTAAACACTCTTAATTGCAATAGGATGAACAATTAGCTTACTGGAAATTGTGGTTTGTAAATATTGATATTATTTATCCCACTAAAGACTATATCATTTAAACGTGATTTTAAGACTTATGATTGTAAGTTTTGGATCTTGAGGAACCATGACATAAATTAATAATAATTGGAAAGCACTCCTTTAGAAGTTGAATTATCTTGTTTTTCTTCCCTTCGTTTTACCAAAGAATTCATAGGCATATTATCTAGAACAAGATCAAATTAGTCACTCTTAAACACTCTTAATTGCAATAGAATGAACAATTAGCTTATTGGAAATTGTGGTTTGTAAATATTGATATTATTTATCCCACTAAAGACTCTATCATTTAAACATGATTTTAAGACTTATGATTGTAAGTTTTGGATCTTGAGGAACCATGACGCTGTAGCCTTAATGAGAAGTTTAATATTACCATGGGTTAGTTAGTTAGTAGAAATTAGTATGTAGTGTAAAAAATACCAATAAAAATAAAAATAAAAATATAGATATATGACCTTGCATTAACTTTTATGTCTTAAAAAACCTAAAATTAAATCACATTTTGAGGCGGCCTTAGTATAATACTGATGGTTGGTAAGGTGGGACCTTACAGAGTTTAAGAGTGGAACTTAGGCATTCAACTTCTTAGGCATTCAACTTGGGAACTACCCCTGTAAGAAAGTTATTTAAAGAATATTAAATTATATATATTATTGTCTATGGGTGATTTCAACAACCTTTTTTGTAATGTAAACATTAAGAGGGGGTGTTACAATTAATGCTTACATCTTATAAGTGAAAAAATAGTTTGTGAGTCGTTAATGATGGTTGAAATATTCTCTCAATATCTCCCATAAATTAAGAATAAGTTAAATCTAATAGCAAGCTAAAAACTTTATATAATAGAGTTATAACAAAGTGCAATAGGGGATTTTCAAGGTGTTATATATGTTTATGCATTAGAAAAAACAATTGAATATATATAGAGAGAGAGCTAAAGAGGGAGTATGCACTTAACCATGGATCAATCTAAGTGCAAAGAGAGATCAAGCCTCAAGAGATCCGATCAACTCTTTGAAGGTGCCAATCTTTTTTCAAATTTTACACTCTAAAAGAATTTTGCACGTGAGTAGATTAAATCTTTGTGCCTTTGCTAGATCTATGATTAATATGGATCTATCTTGGTTCATATGACAACTTTTTTAATTAATCCATTTAATTAAAAAGGTAAAAAATGCATAACTACTTTGGAGATAAATCTCAACCTTTGATTGGAATATTTTGTAGAGATTAATTCCCTACCATTCACCTAATAATTATTGATAATTAAATTAAAATTTTTAAAACCCTATTGCAAAATAAAACAATTAAATTGTACCATTAATTATTAGGGGGTTTAGGCAGTGCATTATATTAAATATCATTTTTGGGATTCAACTGCGTTAAGAAAGTCATTCACGTATGACCATTTCCATGAGAGGTTAAGAAAGTTATTCACGTATGACCATTTCCATGAGAGATAATCGTAACTGACTTAACACAGTGGAATCCCAAAAATAATATCTATTATACCATTAATATTTATTAAAATAATTTAAATTAAAATAAATTCCAAATCAATTCTAATTACTATCGTTACCCTAACCCTAAAAATATATCTAACTCACAATGAAGACAATAAAAACACAAATGGTTTCTAAAATTTACCAGTGTACAAAGTCAATAAAAAACACAAACATTTATAATTTCAAAATACATCTTATCATTTTCATGTTAAAGGAGAAAATTCCAATAGGCATCTTTAGGTTTATTGTTGATTTTTTTGTTGATCCCTGGACATGGGTGCAGACGGTGACTATGTTCACCACTATGTCCCCCTGATTGCAAAATATTCCGGGAATCAGCATAAATAAACATAGGAGCAATTAAGTTAAATAATTCACTGTGCCATGTCTATTTAATTAGAGAATCAACAATTAACAGAAACTCAAAAAATTCCAACCAAAAAAATATCAATATCTCCATCTTAATTTTCTTTAAACAAAGAATTTGAACCAAAAAAATATAAATATGTTCATCTTAATTTTCTTTAAACAGGTAAAGGATTACCATTTTTATAATAAAATCAGGAATTGGACACAGTACACAAGGAATTTACAAAGACCTTCGCATTATCCATCCCACAGATGGGCTTCTGTGAGATCACATTTTTTTATGATTACGATACAAACTAGTATCGTTGAAACTTTTGGCTACAACATTTGACTGCAAAAATAATACAACTTCTGATAAATGTGTCCCTGGTAATATATTTGACCTCAAATGTTCGATTAGGACGCTGCCCTGCTCTAAAAGAGTATGGCCATTTCACCCTGATCCAAGATAATGTACTTCAGAGATGATAAAAAGTGCTAACAGATCCATCGTTTTCTTTTCGTGGGCCAAATGCTCAGTGATCAGAAAATACTTGTAGGTCACAAGTGGGTTTGATGATGAAGCAATTTCATCAGAGATGATAAAAAGTGCTAACAGATCCATCGTTTTCTTTTCGTGGGCCAAAGGCTCAGTGATCAGAAAATACTTGTAGATCACAAGTAGGCTTGATGATGAAGCAATTTCATCCACGTTTGCCATTCGAGAATAATTTGCCTTTAAATCGACCAAGCTGTAAGAGATGCTCTGGTGTTCTTTGCGTGCATAATATATATACTTTGCCCCTTTTCTCTGCCCATCGCGCTCTTTGTAAAATTGTTACTGAAAATTGTTTTCTAGTCTTTCTGAGGAATCCAACAATGGCGGAGTACTGTAGCTTGATATGGTTCGATCAAATCATTCCATTTTTGGAATTTCCTCTGGAATCAAGTCTACCAGAAATTGCTGAAACGCATAGATCCATTGCTCAATCACAATTTCACTGATCTGGATTGATTCACAGACCTCATGCTGCCCTTAGATTTAGAGTGGCTGAGATTGCAGTTCAGTTCATTACTCCATTTCATTTCCCTTTTTTCACTGCTATCTCCACTGCATATTTGGGAACATTTCAAAGTTAACTGTTTAACTTTGCTCTGTTCAATATTCCATTTCATTGCCTTTTTATGACTGTGATCTAGATTGCAGATTTTGGGACATTGTAGAGTTAACTATTTAACTTTACTCTTGTCCATTGGATTTTATTTCATTGCCTTCTTGTGACTTTGAACAGATTTCCTCTTGTGGGTGCTTTCATGACGATGCAAGGCATGTAATGAAATCCTATGATCGGCGCATCCATTTCCGAGCAGTCATCAGAGCCACAGCTGACACAAGAACAGACACAGCTATTTTAGTTTTAGTCATAGCGAAGAATCGCTTGGGATGTAGATCATGAGTGTCAATGGCCCGCTCATCTGCATCATATCCAACCAGGTCTCTGCCATTTGGAGGAATCGCCTTTTGTACTGAGTCTTCCTTCTCGGTTTCTGAATAGGGTGAATTGGGTGTTTTAGTTGTTTCTGGTTCCACAATTGATTCGATCCTCTTAAAGGAATGAGAATTGGCTGCACCATCTTTAAGCCCTTGCAGGGTTTTTCCCTCGTGGTTAGCTGTTTGATGCTCCATGCATTCTTCCAAAATTCCCTCCTCTTCTTCTTTTTGACATGGACCTTGCAGGGTTTTTCCCTCATGGTTAGCTGTTTGATGCTCCATGCATTCTTCTAAAAATTCCCCCTCTTCTTCTTTTTGACACGGATCAGGGGGCTGCTGTTGCTGCTGGTCTTGTCGATTCTGGGATGAAATTGAGGCATTCTTCATCCCTTCTACCAAGCTTTCCAGATCAAAATCTTTTTCTTCTTGAGAATACAGAGAACCGAATGAAGAACTATTCTTCATCTCTTCTACCAAGCTTTCCAGATCAACATTTTCTTCTTCTTGAGGATACAGAGAACCTGATGAAGAACTTTTCAAAAAATCATCAACAGACTGCTCTGTAGGTATGCTGGATGCATCTTCACTGGCATTAATGGTCTCTGTTTCTTCTGGACTATCAGGCATTAATCTGTCCAAGTCTGAGTGATCAGCTGTAACATGAACTCCCCTGATTTGACCTTCTGTGTTATCTTGACCAATTAGTTCATTTGCCTCGGCCTTTAATTCATCAGCAACATCTTGTACTGTTGGGTCGGCTTGATAACCCTGATCAGTTTCCTGCGTTGTATTAACCAGGGGATCATAGTAGTGAGGATTTCTGGTAAACCCATTGAAGTTATAAGGGCGAAATCTGTTCCACCTGTGCTTGGGCATCTCAACATGCAACACACCCTGGTGAAAGCTGCCAGTGATAGAGTCAACGTTCACATTGTGCGGAATTTTGAAAGGCCTTCTGAAGCTTCGACCCGCAGTGCCCTCCATGAGGTGCCACGTCCAGGCCACCATACCCAGGCCTTCTAGACCTGCTTGCCCACGAATCAGCAGAGCCCGCATATTATCCATTTCCAGACTTATGTCTTCTCTCCTGAAGCCTTCTACAATACAAAGTATAATGCAGACCATATTTACTTAAACAGGATTATAGTATTTCCACTGAAAACCTCTATGCATGAAAAAATATTCAATCAAAGTTATATAATGATGAGAACTTCTGGAATTGTGTGTGGTCTAGTTGAGGTATTTGGTATTTTAGGGAACACTTCACTTATTTTCAAGGACAGAAAGTTTAAAAATAAGTGCAGAAAGTTTAGATTGATAATAAGAAGTTTGCAAGATCGTGTTTATTTTTGGTCTTGGTCTTTGTCTGGCACTCTTAGTATTATTAATCTGGGCTTTCTGTTCTTAAAATTGGGTAAGTGTTCACCTGAAACAGATCACACGATATTCCAGAAGTCCTCATCATCATACTGTTAACTGTGAAAATATGTATGGGTGTATGTATCATTTGAAAAAAATTATATAACTTGTTTTCATTATGAAAAAAATGAATGACAAGATTCAAACATTTTAGTATAGCAGTAATTTGATAGGTAGAAGCAAAATCAAATAGTTAATTTTATTCTTATTTTATAGATTTCTCAAATATTTCAAAATCTGCAATTGATTTAAGAGGATCATTCAATTACCTAAAAAATGAACATTCAATTACCTGAAAAATGAACATTGAGAGAGTAACCAGATTTCGTCTCATTAAATTCCACCTTAGGATTGAATCCTTCCAACAATTGCTGATTAAGCTGCCCACAACCAACAGAGACTGTACAACTATGGGTAGCAGTGAGTGCTAAATTCATCTCCATATAAGAAACAGATAATCAAGAAGAGCGACAGGGGTTGCAAATTTCTTCCCAGTTGGAGTTATATGATATATATTCAGTTATGGTAACTGTTCAGGATTAGAATTAGAATTAGAATAAGAATAGAGGCAGCAGTTGTAATCTTCACTATGGGAGACCTGTATTGGTCTGCATATAAAGGCAGGATGGATTCTGTTACTGCTTGAGTGAAGTTTGCACTTTCTGTGGGTGTCAAATTTGAAGAATCCAAGCAAATACCGACTTGCAAACAACATGCAGAATGCTTTCGCTTTGCTTTTTGGGTGGATGGTTAACATAAATTCTTAGGGTGCAAGCGAATGTACTGTTAGCCTGGTGCTATGCGTGCCCCCCATTTCCCATAAAAGCTGACTCAGAAATCAATTCAAACTGGATGCCTTGCGCAAACAAGCTTTCCAGGGAACAGGTGTAACTTTCTGTTCAAATGACATGCATATAAAGTTTAATTGCACCTGACAAGAGGCAATGTCGGAGAAGAGACTATACCAAGGTGGATAGGCACAGTCCAACGAGGTGACTTTTCGGTCGGCTCTTTCGACAAAGGTTTTTTTTAATTAAATTTGAATAGAAATTAATTGCTGTTAAGTCATTTTTTTTAAAAGGTTTACTTTCATATTAAAAAATCAATTTAAATAGAGAAAGATTATAATTTTATAACAACTTCATTTATTTGTATATTAAAAATTTAATTCAAATCAATGTTATATGACCACTTTTCGAAGGAGGGGATTATATTGCAAAAGGGTGGGCTACCACCTCCCTCACCAGGCCAATGGTTGGGGGCATTGGCCTTGGCCTAGCAGAAATGGCATCACACCTCATAATCATGTTCTAATGACTCCTGACTTGAGGTTATTTCAAGTGAGCCGATTGCTAGCCTCTTAAACCCATAATTGATTATGTTTTTTAGGCCACCTTCCCAGGTTTACCAACGCTTGGCTCATGCGAAGTCCACTCGCTTTCTCATGTCACTCACTCCTCTCCTTCCAATGTTATTACTCCCATTCAGATTGTTTGGTTTGTGGCTCTCTCTGTTTGTATCCTCATCCGAGCACTTGAGCAATTCATTTCGTGGGCATTGGTCAACCCACTTTTGTCAGCCTTGGTTAGGCCAAGTTCATTCACTCTAGAACCCAGTTGTTTTTCCATATTTAGCAAGTACAGTCCCCCTAGCTGGAGACTCAAGGGCACCTTGCATTTGATTTCCTAGCATATTGGTCTGGCGTTACTATTTCCTTCTCCAAGTTGAATTGTAGCACATGCAGCGGCTTTTTGAAGTTGGGTTTCAGTGCAATGTTGTGGTTAATTCTTTTGAAGGCTAGACCTCCTTGGCGGGCTTCTTCATCATCTCTGGTTTGCATTCCTTCTATGGTATGATCTTCATTTATATGCATGTTCATTTTACTAACTTTCATATAGCAACCCTTTCGGTTGGGTGCTCTTCATGTAGCTCTCATCTAGCTCTTGTAAAATTGAGTATATTCTCTGGCTTATCTCCTAGATTTGTGCGCCCTCTGGTTCATCCCTTCGACTGGCCTCAAACTTTCTCTTCTTCTTCTAGCTCTCCCTCTTTGTGGTTTGTCGTATGCTTCTTCCTTCTTGAATCCTCGTCTTTATCCAACTTCCTGCCATCTGACCCTTTTCCCTCCTCACGTGGTTTCTTTCACTTGGTTGCCTGCTTCTTCCCCTCTCCCCTTGACATCTTGGTCTTGTCTCCTTGTCGTGACCTTCCCCATGCCCTGCCAGCATGCACGTGTACACCGAGGGGCAACTTATTATCAAGAGTAGGCTTCTAGGGGTTACTCTCATACCCATTACCACCTAGAAGAAGCAGTTGCCAAGTTTCGACACCTTACTCCAAGCCCCATTCAAGAAGAGATATGACACATGGAACACGAGAGAGCCTCTATGCAACAACAACTTTCAAATACCGAGGTTCTCACCAAGCTGGATTACTAGGTATCGGACGTAGGACACACACGAGGCCACTTCAACCAATATATGTACACTATCAACTTATACTAGCATATAAAGTTTCTCCTTGATCATATTTTGATTCACTAGTTTGACCATAGAGATGACACCCTTCACTCCTTGGAGCATCTTCATCGTCATTCAAGGACATGGACCAACGTTTGGATCACAATGGGCAGCACTTGGGCAACCCTCCTCTGACTAGCGACGATCCTGGCAACAATGAATACCCAATTCATGTTTTCGCCACTGACTTTGATCTATCTACTTAGCTTATGCCACACCCTAGATTATTTTGAATTTTGATCTTATTGTTTGTTGTGATGGCCCATTTGCCCTGTTTTTTAGTTCTTATCTCATCCTTTTAGTCTTTTGGGGCATTTAAATATCATCTGCCTCTTTGTGAAGAGCGCACTTTTGGTTATGGTTCAATCTTCCAAGTGAAATATTGACCTAAGATATTCAACTATTTTATGCACATTCCATATTAGAAGGAAATACAATATTTACCCCCACAAAACAATGTTATAACTTAGTTTCTATTTAAAAATTAGAAAACATATAGTAAATAATAAAACTTAATATAACTAAGAACACTTTGTTAAAATATAATAATTTATTGATGATTAAAGTAAAAAGAGATTTCCCCGGATGCGGATGCCACAGATCAGTGGGAGGATGCACCACCTAGCCCCCACGTGATAGCACATGCCTCTCCCCATGCAGCTTAATTACCCAAGCTCGTCCGCCGTCAACTCGAATTCAAGTCGGGGTGGTAGCTCAGGACAGTTATTGCGGCCATGGATGACAGTATGGCAAGAGCCGAGGGATGGTTCGAGAATGGTTTTGGTAATTTATACCTGGTCGGGGTTGGCTCCTCGCCATTGCTCTGTGATTTATACAGTCGGTCTGGGGTCTGGTTGCCGTATGTTCTGCAGTGGGGGCAAGCCTGGTGCTGGCTGGGAAGAACGCCACCTCAGGTCACCCTCAACCTGGTTATTTCCACAGAGCACAGAGGCTCAATTGTGGAATTTCGGAGGGAGAATTGGGAAGAAGGAAGGTGGCGGACTGAGTTTGAAGGAAGGAGGGTGGCGGTTGTCGAAAATCTTGGACGAAGGGCGAACGAATTCACCATGGCTCGGCTACGCCATAGACAATCATGCCGAAGAGGCAGGGGCTCAAGCAGAGGTCGCGGACGAGGGCAGGCTGATAGGGAGCATCACCATTGCTGCTGCCAATTCTGCCACCGTCGTGCTGGGGTTGCTCCGCTTCAGGCCGAGCAAGTCGTGGAGGTCAGCGGGGCGAACATGGAGGGGCCAGCCCTTCCAGCATTTGGGTCTGTTGTCTTCACCTTGGGGAAGCTGGGAGACTCTCAGGGGGTCAGCGCGCACATCTCAGTGCTCTTCACAAGAACCCCGGAAGCAGAAGGTGAAGGTTCGCCATCAGCAGGGGAAGTTCCTCCCCCAGACATCCCAGGTCAAGAGTTGCCCCTGCCTCCTCCTTCAATCGAGGCCACATCCTCAGGAAAAGCTGTCATGGAAGACCCTTCCTCATCCCAAGCAGCGAGGGCTCGCGACGCGGCCAAATGGGCTGCAATGTGGGAGGGCATTCCTGAAGGGCTCGGCTGGTGTGAAATCGTGGAGGAGAAGCCACCCGTGGAGGCGTCACCAGCTCAAGAGCGCCCCTGACTCGGCGTCCCTCTCCCTTCTCAGGTCCTGCTTCTGTTTTATTTTGATTTTTCATAGTATGGGTATCAACTCGCTCTGGTTTTATGCAATTTCGGGTCACAGTCCATTTTGTAAAGTCTGTAGCGCGGGTGAAAGTCTGCGTGTCGGTTCTTGGCTATGTCAGTTCTTGGCTATGTCGGTTCTTGGTTATGTCAGTTGGGACAAAGAAGAAAGCCCCTGCGTGGGCGGGTTCAGTTTTGAGTCTCTGGCCTGTAATTTTGCCTTTCCGGGTTCATTCCAATGAACCTGTAGGTTGTCCAGAAGTTTTCAGGTTACATGGTTCCCCTGCGTGGGAGTTTTTGAACAGTTCTGTCAGAACCATGGCTTCTCAGTTGGCCATGGAATCCACGGTATTTCCAGCTACAATGCATGTAATTTCTTCTCTGTACATATAATAGAATCTTAGTCTTTTTACCGAGAAAAAAAAAAAAAAGTAAAAAGAGATTTAAATCTTATAAAAAGCAAGTCATATGAATAATTATCAACTGTAAAGCAATATTGACACCATTATAATAATTAGATCTATTCATACTATCGATATATTAGCTCTTAATATTGCACAGCTAGAAAGAAGTAATAGATATGCATACAAATATTAATCTATATAATCTTGTTAAAAAAAAATCCAAGATCATTAGCTTAAACAGGAAAAACAATTGGAAAAGTTATTTCCATTAATCATAATCTTTTTGTCTTTTAAGTTTTAGTTTTATTGTCTTTTAATTTCGACTTTCTATGTTTTGGACCCTTTTATTCGTTATTTCCTCTCGCTAGTAGGAGGTCATCCTTATGTCAATTGTGGATTCCTAGAATATTTCGGAAATCTGCAATGGACTTAAGCTCAGGTTGGTAGCAACCATTAATATTAGTATATATATTATATTTATGAGATGTAAATCAGTTACTTTGTGTGAGGTTTAGTCCTCACTAGGCCTTAAATTCAAATCTTAGGAGAAGGATTTGAGGATGGAAGCCACCTTTTAGGGAATTAAACATACTATATTTTATTATATAGTTTCTTTTTAACGAGAAAGAGTATTTGTATTATATAATTTTGGGTTTGATTCATAGCAACTACATCAGGGATTACAGAGTTAATTCATCAAAAATTTCCAATTCTTTTCTCTTATCCAATAGGAATATATGATTTTCCTTAGGATAATATATCTGAGTAACAAAAAGAGGGGCTTTGTAGGTGAATATTTTACAAAATTTCCCTCACAAAACAAAAAGAATACAACACATAACGCTACTAGGGAATTTTTTTAATAGACTTCATCCGACATTAGGGAATTATATCCTTGATTTGGTCATTAATCTTTAATTCACCTATCATCAATTTACACCCCTCGTTAGGATACATGTCTGCTTCTTTGTTGAAGTCTCTTAGGACATGGAAGTATGCTTTTTATGGGATAACTTCCGCAGTTTTCCATATTATTTTCATGATGTTTTCTATAGATTTCTCGTTTGGAAGGGATCCTTTAACCAGATGATGCAGGATTATGAGAGAATCTCCCATAACTCTAAGTGTGTCCACTAGATGTTCTTTGGATAACAAGAGTCTATGGTGAAGACCATATATCTATACTCGATTATTTGTATTATAACCAAGACCCGTGACCTGAACACTTTGTCCTCCTCGAGGCCATAGAGTACGCCTCCCTTTTATATATATATATATATATATTTGTCATGTAGTTATAGTTATATTATAGTTAATATATATTTTTATTAGCTAAGGTATTATATAGTTATAACTAATATTATAATATTATTTTATATACAATTAGTCAATAAGAAGTGTCATTTTGAATAGGCTTCATAATTTTAACTAATTATCTACAACTATGAGGTGGATGGTAAGGATTAACCTCCATGGAACATTCTAAAACATTTTTTACAAGTTAAGAATCTCCATAGTAAAATTGGCGTGGATCTCCATCATTAAGAATCTTGTTACATATTCTTTTAAATATGTGTGTGTGTGTGTTTAACTCATATATTAATTTTCTAATAATAATAATAATTTAAAGTAAAGTTTTAATTTAATTATTTTTTTTTACTTTTTTAATCTTAGAAATATGGGATGTATCATAAAGTAAGTATTTTAATGGAAATGGATGTTTATCATCCCTTTAATTTATAGGGTCATGTTGATATTAATGCTATTTTATAATCATGTAAACCATCAACCATTATTACCTCGCCCCATGGGAATCACTCGTGATCAACAACTACTAGCAATAATAACAAAGAAATTCATGTTTGTCTCTCTCTCTCTCTCTCTCTCTCTCTCTTCTCTCAAATAAATATATATAATATATATATAGATAATATATATCGAGAAGAGAGAGAGAGTATTATATATTTATATAATATTATTAATTAAGTTGATAGCTGTGTTTATTTTGGAATAGTGCTTTCAAAATTTTAATTTAATTATCAACTAGCTCAACCATATAAATTAAATGGCTTGAAAATTCAAATAGGTATATCAATCCATGATAAGGAGCAAAACTCTTGCTTCATGATACATCCCACATTGCTAAGATTAAAAAATTCATAAATGTTAACTAAATTATGAATATATTATTATTATTAAAATAATTACACCTGATTGGGGTGTTGGAAGTCAAGACATTGGAGGTTGGGGGGAGATCCCAACGCATTTAAGAAGGGGGGTTGCGTGGCCAACCCTCCCCATGCAACACACATGTGAATAGGATACAACTCTCTTCATCCAAATGCCAGTGATTACTATGCTCGACCACTCTGAGATGAGAGACCTTGCACTCTGTATTTTTTGTTATGTGTGGGCTTCTCCCCCACTGCAAGTAGGACAATTACCTTGGGCATATGACAGTAGAAGGCATGTGATTGGCAGCAACTTCACAAAGATATGGCATAGTCTGTGAGCTTTCTCTCAGGCTCAGATGTTGGCTTTCTTTTCTAGCTATGAATTGACATGCACTTGCATTCTAAACAACCTGGATTCAAAGTTTGGAGGTCTTCGCTCAGGCATTGGTAGTTGAGAAATGGTAAGGGGGCTGGCTTAGGGAAGGTTGGGGTCGCTCCTCTCGATATGTTAAAGGAAACCTTGGAGCTCAACATTGCAAGAGCAAGAGGCGCCAGTATTTACCCATCTAGCATGACCTCATCGGTTCACTTTCAAAGTGCTAGTCAGTATAGGGTAATGCTCGATATATTTAATTCTTCAAGTTCAACCATTACATTCTTTGGTTATGATTTTAGCTGGTGGATGTTAGCTTGTTTTAATTTGAGTTCAAATTGTATGGGTGGTAGCATAAATTATAGTGACTCTAGGTGGTTATTATACCATGTTATGAATCTTTCATTTGTCATTCATTTTTATTTGTCTTCCTTGGATAGTTGGCTTAGATTGCTCTAGAAATGTAGAACCCCTTGGGTTTTTCCTTTACCTGGTATTCTCAGCATCAATCCTTTGGGTCTCTAGGTGTTGTGGGTAATAAATATAGTCTAGTTATTTTTTATTTGGTGTAGTATGCCCCGACAATGAATGCACTACCATCGAGGGGCTAGGGGCGGGGTCCCTCAAGGTAGGATGTATGCCTAAGCTCAAGCCCATGATGTCGCAGTTATCTTCCATTCTGCCACCCCCTTGAGATTCATGAGGAAATTCACCAACTTGAAGCTTTAACCACCAACAACCGAAAAGCTTATTCTAATTTAGAAATCCAAGAGAAAGTATCCAACTGAATTTATGACCCTGTACATGGCAGGGGAAGACGGAACTAGTACCTAAATTACATCACCCTCCATTGGAAAATGAAAACACTTCTTGGAAGGGATTTGAAGGAGAAACATGAAGACCAAAATGATATAATTTCTTCTCTTATTGAAATCAACTGGGTGCAACATTATCAGCACCCTTGTCTTGCTAGTTTGGATGCCCAACTTTCTCACCTAGAAATCCATCTTCAATGTGATCTAAAACCTCCTTCTTTGGCTAGAACAAGCGCTCAAGACCCAACACCAGTCACTTATTCAAAATCTTGATCATATGCTTTGCCTCTCGGCAGTGGGTTTTACTTTATATGGTTATGTCTACAGTAGATGTCGGTAGTTTAGCAGTGTTAGATGCTTTTATTTTGAATTATCTAAACTATAGAGGCAGATTAAGACCACACATTGCATGAACATTGATATTTTTGCTGGTGTATGAGGAAATTATGAGGCAATAAAATCTAATATATATATATATATATAATTATATATATATATATAATATATAAATATATATATATATATAATATATATATATATATATATATATATAATATAATATTGATTATACATCCTCTACTTACCATGGAGATTTTAACTTGTAATAGGCTTTGTTGCAATAACATGATTTATCAATACCAAATGTTCAAAAAACCATAATTCATTTCATATGACACTTGTTCATATCAAATTTTTTTAATTAATCAATTTAATTCAAAAGGTATAAAGGACATAACTACTTTGAATATAAATATCAACCTTTGATTTCGGAATACTACTCAAAATATTTTTGAATACCTTGCTCAGGCACCTTAGGTGATGTCTACCTTAGAGGTTCTCCAATCCTGTCCAATGCAGCAGAAGTATCTACTGTCTACTATAGATGTTATTGATCCTTCTGATTTGAGTCTGATTACCTTCAATCTAGAAAACCATGTGCCTCGTATTCCTCATCAGATTGGTTTTTTGATACATGTTCTTATCAAAGGAAAGATAATTCATCGAACTGTTATTGATGAGGGTGCTTCCACCTACGTCATGTCTGTTTTGTGTTGGAAATCCATTGGCTCTCCTTCTCTTAACCAATCCCCAAACACCTTGACAGTAGAGGCTCGCATCCATACAGTATTCTCACGAACTTGCTAATTACATTAGAAGGAAATAATGTTGAATTAGAAGTAGAGGTTGTAGACACAAATCTCAACTACAACCTTCTTCTCGAGCGAAGCTGGACCCATGCTATGTTTTTTGTGGTGTCTTCTTTGTTTTGTGTGCTTCATTTTCCTCATGAAGGAAAAATTGTCACTGTTGATCAATTGTCCTTCTTTTCTTCTGGTTCATCGAACGGTAACGTTCCTTACATGTGAAATACTGAGATTCCTTGCGAGAGCATGGGGGCAGGTCTCTTCAAAGACTCTACTTTAATGGGTACTTTTACTCTCCCACCTCTGGATGTTCATTCAATCAATATGATCTTAGTCTCTATGGGTCCTTGGATTATCGCTACTGCATATCAAATCGATTTATTTGGTGATGTTATGCCTTTAAGTTCAATGGAGAAAAATTATCAATAAATTGTCTTGGCTTCGATGGCTACTTCAGAAAGTCATTTTGTTTCTAGTATGAACCTGGACACTTATGTGCCATCTCCTTGGCTTGGTTCTTAGGATTCTCTGGATCCTTTGAATGATACATTCCCCACCGATGAGAGTATCGTTGAGGCCATGTCTCTAGATGAAACTCCATGGAACGGTCTACATCATCGTTCTTCATTTCTTCCTAGCCTTAATGAGATGCATTCCTGTATTGAAGCGTTTGTTTCACATTATCCCACACCTCCACTTCAGACACCTGTCCTGGTGCATGAAGTCTTGTTGGAGGGTAATATGGGAAACATCACTACTACTATGCCTCTTGACATTTCCATTAAACCTGGAATTGTCAAGAACATTCATACTGGGTTTTCCCGTTCTCCAAATGAGATCAGGATTTATACTCAACTTTTTAAATAATTCTAAGATGTCTTTGTATGGTCATATAAGGAAATGCTTGGTATCAATCCAACAATAGTGGTGCATGAGATTCTGAGTTATCCTGGTGCTAAGCCTATTTGACAACAACTTCACCCTGTGCACCCTCGGAAGGCTGCTGCTATCAAAGCAGAAGTGGAGACACTTTTAAAGGTAGGTTTTATTTATACTATTCCATTGACAAATTAGGTGTCGAATATTGTCCCTATTGCCAAAAATTAGGGCACGATAAATGTTTGTGTTGATTACAGCGATATCAATCGCATGTGTCCTAAGGACAATTATCCCACTCCATTTATCGATCAAATCATCGACAAATGCACTAGGAGTGAGATTCTCTCGTCCATGGACAATTTTTATGCACAATCAGATTAACATTTCACCTGTTGATCAACATAAAACGGAATTTATCTGTCCCTAGGGTACTTTCGCTTACAAAAATCTTCCTTTCAACTTGAAGAATGTTGGCGCTACCTTCCAAAGAGAAATGCCTTATGCATTTCATGACATTTGACACATTATTCAACCATACCTCAATGAATTACAAGCTCATTCTGCTAAGCATCATGACCATCCGGATCACTTAAGATCCATCATTTTACGATGTCGACATTATAATATTCATCTCAATCCACACAAGTGTGTGTTTTGCGTTCAATCTGGTCGGCTCTTGTGTTTTGGGGTGTCTTGTGAAGGTATCCAGATTGATCCTTTGAAAGTTGAGGCCATTATCAATTTACCCCCCCCCCCCCCCCCCCACATCATTACTGCAATTGCAGAGCCTCAAGGAAAGGCTAATTTTCTCCGTCGGTTTGTCCCTAATTACACCGAACTCACCAAGGGTTTTACTCGCTTACTTAAGAAGGGAATTCCTTTTATTTGGGATGAGGTTTCCCAGAAATCCTTCGATGCTTTAAAATACATGCTTATCAGTGCCCCTTTACTGCATCCCCCTGATTATCGCTGCAATTACTTCTTATACCTGACTACAACCGATACTACTATTGTTATTGTCTTAGTTTAGGAAAAAGATGATGGAAACAAGCACATGGTGTATTATTTGATCCAAAATCCTCTTGATACCGAGCCTTGATATGCCCATGTCAAGAAACTTTCCATGGCGACAGTTCATGCGTCCAAAATTTTGACACTATATCCTTTTACAGAAAACCACGGTGATTTTTTATTGTAACCCCATGACATATATACTGACTTGTCAGTTACGGGAGGGAAATGCTCCAAATGGATCATTATCTTACAGGCGTTTTATTTGGAATTTACTGCTACCAAATCAAAGAAATCGCTCGTCTTCGTTGAGTTGATTTGCGCTCTTCCATCTGCAAGCACTTCAACTGATTTTACTGAGTAGACACCCGATGAAACTCTATTTCTGATCAGCACTCTTGACCCATGGTATGGAGATATTATTTTTTATCTCCAAACATAGACTTTTCGATCTGATTTGTCCCAATCTGATCGATGCCGCATTCGGCATCAGTCCCAACCTTATTGGATCCTCAGTGATACATTGCATCGGGTAGGTGTGGACTCTATTCTTCACAGGTGTCTCACCCTTGAAGAGGCTAAGTGGGTCTTAAACGATTGTCACTCTGATGCCTCTGGCGGTCATATGTATGGATATGCCACTGCTCAGAAAAGCCTCGACACTAGTTATTTCTGGCCTTATATCTTTAAATATTGCATTCTAGTTGTCCAAAAATGCCATGAATGCCAGATTTTTAACCGCAAGCAGTGCACCCCACCCGCACCCCTACACCCAGTAATTACCATTGGCTCATTTTCCAAATGGGGCATTGATTTCATGACATGTAACCCTCACTCGATCGAGGGGCATGGTTATAATTGTCATCATCGACTATTTTACTAAATGGGGCAAGGAAATGCCTACATACAATTCTGACGGTATTACTGCTACTCAGTTCCTTTTTAACCACGTCATAGCATGTTTTTGTGTTCCTCAAGCTATCATGACTGATCATGGATCACATTTTCATCAGCACATGATGGTAGAGATGACTGCTCAGTTGAGCCTTTGACATGATAGCTCAAATCCTCATTATCCACAGGTGAATGGCCAAGTTGAGGCAGTTAATAAAGTTTTGATTACTATGCTTCAACATACCATTGGGAAGCACAAAAAGGATTGGAATTTAATGCTATTCTCAGCTTTTTGAGCTTACAGAACTTCTACTAAGATAGCCACTAGATTCACTCCATTCCAGCTGGTGTATGGTTTAGAGGCAACTCTTCCATTTGAATGCGAAATCCCCTTGCTTAAGATAGTTATCGAAATTCTTCCAAATACCTCGCCTAAAGACGAGTGGCTATTGTATCTTGAGAGGCTTGACGGGACTCATCGCATTGCTGTGATGACCATAGAATATCAAAAGAAACAAGTCAAAACTCATTTTGACCAAACCGTTTCTCCTCGCACTTTTGCTGAAGGCGACTTGGTCCTTCTTTATGATCAAGCCAATGATAAATTGGGAGCGGGAAAGTTCGAACCCATGTGGCATGGGCCCTACATCGTCAAGCGTGTCCTAAAAAAAGGTTCCTATGAGCTACGTTATTATGAGGGAAATGCATTGTCACAACTCCATAATGGGTTGTATCTCAAGAAGTATTATGCGTGAAATTCGTGTAATGACTTTTGTACATTAGTGTGCTAATTCATTTGTGTGCATTTTTTATTTTTGGTGTGTTTGTTTGCTTTGCAGACATGTGTTTTTCTGCTTACCCTGTGTTCCACTCAGTTTGCAGATGTCATCAAGCCATTACGTTGGTTTTGTTGATGGTGTTTGTCGTAGCACACGAAATATGTCTTCCGTAGCATGGGTACTCTATGACCCTAACGGTGAATTTATTAACTTACAAGGTATCTACCTTGGTCGAACAACCAATAATATTGTTGAATATAGTGCAATTATTGAACTCTTGTTAGAATTAGTTGCTCTTGGAATTATGGATTTAGTTGTCAAGTTGGATTCGTAGCTCGTTGTGTTACAATTAAACAATCATTACTCAGTGAGAAATACACAAATATTATGTATGTATCATGTTAGATTGCTAGAAAGAAACTTTGATTTCATTACATGTCAACATATTCCATGTAATTTAAATACATTAACGGATGCATTAGCAAATTTTGTCCTTGATAGGCATTTGCGTCATTTATAAAATTGATCATGTTATTGACACATAAGTAGGAAATAAAACATGCATATATATATATATATATAATATATAATATATATATATATATATATATATATATATATATATATATATATATATATATATATATATATATATATATATATATAATATATATATATATATATATATATATATAGATATATCAAGTATGTCATAGTGTTTACATCAAAATATCAAAAAATAAGTGTGTCTGGGACACTTGGCTTTCCAAGCCTACCAAATGTGTAAGAGAGATAGATAAACTATCATTCTGCATGGTGCTCATGATAGCACGAGACCACTCTGATCACTCAACCTAGCAGTTGATGCAGTCTTGCAGTCGACGCAGTCTCACAGAGACTACCACTGTGTTTCTCTACCAATGCAGTAGAATATCATCAATAGTGGCATACTCTGGGAATCCATGAGTTATCGCCTCCATATTGTGCTCCATCTCAGCTAAGGGGTATGCCCCTTCTTCATAGTTTACGTCGACTATCTGATGTACAACTCACCGTGCTATTGGAGACATGTTTGGTAGTCTCTTTGGTCCCACATCTACACATGTATCACAAGTTGAGTCTCAGTTTACACTTTTTACAAAAAATCATAAAACCTGAAAAAATCCAAAAAACAAGTTTTTACCTACATCGGTCCACTGTTCTCCTGATGGCAGAGGTAGATATGGATCCCACCTGAAATCTGTGCCAGCATAAGTGTAATCATCCACCACGAGTAGTTAGCATTCTAGCCAAATGAAAAATTGTGGTGGGTAATGCATATGCTAACCCGTTCCTCCTCGAGGCATGAGTTGATTCCATCGCACGAGTCTCGGATCTCAGGGGGCACGATCTAGTACCTCTGCCCACTGATACCAAAATAAGGGCACTCACTCTAAAAACAAGGTCACCAGCATAGAGCCGAACCCAAATTTCTTCAGGTTTCCATACTTCCTGTTTGGTCAATTCAATGTCCTAAATTGCTCTACATAAATTATCAATCCAGGTATCGTAAAATGATGAAGTGTAGTGCATTGTTTGTGCTAGATAACCCTTTTTACTTCATTGTTTTTGTGTTTTTATGTTGTTTTGGGGGTTTTTGGTCCTTTAATCCCTAATGATTTACAATGTAACTATCAAAATCTTAAGTCTAACTTTTGTAAAGACTACTCAAAATCTAAAAATGAGAAAGAAAAGAGCTGAAGAAAGACTTGGAAGCAAAGTTTAAGCAAGAAATGAAAACAGAGTTTCTATTCCTGTTTTACCACTATTTCCAAATCATGAACTAAAACTGAAAGTGAAATTTGCAACTGATATCTAATTAAGTACAGAAACAAAACTAAATGAAATACTTAGTTACTTTGCCTCTAAATTTTGGGAGAAAATCTCCTTGTGATGACATTTGAGGAATTTTGTACTTCATTATGCTAAGAGAAAATAAATACAAGGATGCAGCAAAGACTCATTGCATGAATGAAGTGTTCAACCACTTAGTTTAGGATGAATTATCAACTTGAAGGGTTCTTCAGAAACATTCATTAACACCATGAGTCAATAAACTAGAAATAAAATGGCACGAATAGTAAATGGCACTAATTAGTTTAATTAAGAATTTAAAGACTAGTAAAACAGTGAATGAACTAAACTAAATTACACTACTGAATTTCAACTTCTAACTACTGATAAAAACTAGAAAGAGATCAAGAAAAGAGAAGCTACTCTGCATTATGAATGTTATTAGTAAGAAAATGATGAAAATTGCATTATAAACATTGTTAGTATGAAAATGATTATGAACACTGTGAAAGGAAATGATGAATTTACAGTTTAACTAGGAAAGGAAAAACAAAATGAAATGAAACCTTCTTTAGTGCAGGGGCCCTCTGCAACTAATTAGGCTATGCTTGCTTAATCAACTCCAAGAAAACTCCTTCATATTTCCATAAAACATGCAGTCTTCATATTAAAAACAAGGACACAAAATGCCCAAGAACTACAGAGTTTAAAACTTCGGCTTTCACAATAAAACTATCACCGTTTCTATTAACTTCTTCAGTCCTTTACACAAGTATTTATAAGAAAAACCATACAACTATTTGTAGAGAAAAATATGCTATAGCTAAACACGTAGAAGGCAAATGTGCAGAATTTATTCCTCGGCTGCTGGAGACATATATCCAGGACATAGTGGTTGTTGGATTCGGTGGTACAAGTGGCTGTTGAAGTCTGTAGGTACAGGTAGTTGTTTTGAATAACACTTCCCATCACTGTGAAATGTGTAATTAATCACAAAACAGAGTCATGTTACCTTCGGTCTCTACATTTGACTTCTTCATTGACCATATTCTTGTGCCATATTTTTTGTCGATCTGGGCTAGGTGAATAGGACAGGGTCCATGTCACGATGATTTCCAAGCTGCCCATGTAGCTAGTTTCTCCTTCTGCCACCTGGAACCTGTTAAAGCATGAAGGTAGTTGCGGAACAACCGATTAGCTGCAAAATAGGCTACGTTCCATAGCTAATATACAAAAAAATATTCAAATAGCAAAACATAAAAGCATAACATGTAATCACTAAATGTCCTCCTCAAGACAGTATATACCGGTCATTGATGATAAGAATGCATCTTCTTCATGGAAAAACAAAGAAAAGGAATGAGAAGAGTTGCTAGGGAAAGAGTAATTTTGAGGCTCAACACTTCCCCTTGGTCAGTTTTCATTTCATGTTTGCCAAAATGCCTCCACACCAGCTGAATACGGTGGGGATTAAACATGTGATAGTTGGGATTTTGAAGCCTCATGCAAGGCTTGTGTGTTGGCTACACGCACCATAGTGAACAAAATCATTCTCAAAACGATGTTTTTGGTGATTGTCGCTATCTTCACCTTACCTGCATTGGTCATTTCAGCACCAAGACAATGCCTCTGGACTAGATTCCTTGTACTTTCACCTCCTTGGCAAGATCCAAAGAGTTGGACCACTTCCCCTCATTGGAACAATCCCATGATGAAGTAGATATCCATCTCCTCAAGTTCTAGTTCCTGGCCTTTTAAGATGAAAAATTCTCAATCTACATACCAGAGAATGATCAAATAGAGCAGCAATTCCATCTGATCCCTTAACCCTGTGGTCCTGAAGAATTTTAGCAGCCCACAATTCCTCAGAGCATTTATGCATTCATGATCCTAAGCTACTTGGAATTCTGTAGTGTCCTATCTAGGGGGGCTAGATTGGTCTAAATTAATTGTCAACCCAGGGTGCGTTTACTTAGAGGCGTGTGCCTAAAGTATATAAGCATAAAGGATCTACTTTAAGTCTATGACCCCTAAGTTACAGTGCTGAGATTAAATCTATTGTTAAACTAACTAAGCTAAACTAACTAAGCATTAAATCATGTGCTATTAACAACTAAAATGCAATTCCTATCGTGCTGTATATGATTATCTTGAAAGGCTCGGTCCCCTTACAGAGACATCAACATGCAACCCTTGTTCAATATCATTCAGCAAGAACACTTAAAGAATGCATGTAAAAGCAAATTCATAACCATTATCCATATCAGTGTTTTCTACACAACTCTGAGATTAAATCCTTTACGGGATGCAATTCGTAATCCAAGAGAGGGTTATTCAACACATATACAGACATTGAGTTAACGCATTCATCACTGCAATCAAATCTTCAAACACATATATAATTCGCATGCGTTTCATTCAATTGAATTGACTGTAAATTAAATCAAAACTACACTATGAATGTAATGCAAATATAAACAGAGTATAAGCGTAAGCAAAATGTAAACACAAATGAAATGTATGATCGGTCTACCACATACGCAGGGCCCGTCCGCGTCTTTGGCACACCGATGATTACACCACGATCACGATATTAAACAAGTATGCAATGTATTAGATTAAAAAACCAGAGGTTCTGTTCAAAACGTAACTGTAATATCAAACGATGGTATGAGTCTGTATCTAACCGATCCCAGGTCTCGGCCTTGTCTTTTAATTACATAATTGCATCCCTTGAAAAATGGATGCTTATCCATAGCAGCTGTTGCTGCGTTTGGTAAATCAAAACACGGATATATTCCTAATTGTCTTATGCATAAAATCAAAAACCAAAATAGGAAACAACTTAAAAAAAAAAGCGAATGGACAAAAACTGAATGTTGTTGCTGCCTTTTATGCCGACATGCTAGGGTTGACTGAGCGTTGACCGTGCAGATAGGAGGAATGTTTCTAATGCGGAATAGGTGCTTGTCCATGTTTGGACATTCCTCTTTTCGTCCA